>JAOVVB010277965.1:0-17574 GCA_028570985.1 Heterobranchus longifilis | reverse complement strand
CTTCTTTTGTTGTGGCAGGAAGCAACATACTTAGCAGCCAACACTGCACATTCTTTATTTTCCCCCAGAATGAGGGGTAATTTATCCCTTTCTGTCAGACTACAGAAATCTGGGCAACTCTTTTCAAATTTTGGAAAGAATCCCTCCCTAATATTTCTGTAGTTCTGACATTGTTTACAGTTTACTAAAAGTAATGGATACGTCAAAATAGTGGTAGCTAAAAGTAATGGATAAACAAAATCATTAAAATATGTTTTGTCATAATAAAGAAATTGTTGAAATAGTTAGCTAAAAGCAAGTAATCTCAAAGACTTTAAATAAATATCTTTTAAGTCACATTATATTTCAGAATGAGGTAACACAATGGTGATTGAGCCTATATGGCCCACTGATGAAATCCCTTGCATTTGGATTTTTACAAACTGGGTGTCTGTGGTAACATTCCTTGGAAAGATCACAAGCAGTTTGGATTTCTGAGAAATGAGATCCAAAAACACAGCAGCAATAATCACTTATCGCTATAGGTGCTGCCAAAGAGAACAAAACTGAGATCTTCTAGATTGTAACTTTAATGGATAAACAGTTAGAATCAGCTAAAAGTAATGAATAGACAGTTGAATTTGTTAGCTAAAAGTAATGAATAAACATTAGTAAGTGAAATCATTATCTAAAATCAGTTAAAATAGTTTGCTAAAAGTAATAATGATAAATGGCTGAAATGTCCAGCTCACACCGTGTCCTAACAGCAAGCGAGTGTTCAACTATCGCGTATATCGTACTCTGTCTTTTACATCATGTAAACAAACCACGTACCTATCAGCTGTACACTCCAGATCAGACTTAACCACTTAAAAGATGGGTGACACTGGCTATCTTCCTACGTTTGCACGTTTTAAACAGGTTTGTATTGTGATATTTACTGGAAATGACAAGCAATACAGCCAACAGCAGGTTGTTATTAGCAATGGACATTTACCAGAAACTTTCAGCTCCCTGGCCATGTTTTTGTAGTGAAATGAGGGCAGATAACTCCTCTTTTCAACTTCACAAATTGGCCCGTTCCTCGTCCATTGCAGTACTTTTAACGCGAGCGACAGGAATAAATACAAACAGGGCGTCGTTGCCCCGTTAGGACATTCCGATAGAAAACAATGCAATCAAACCGATTTTGTCACTTGCACTGCTTTCAGTTAGGACACGGCGTTACTGCATGCCACGTCCTGGCAGAAGTACAAATGCAGACCAAACCATCATAACAAATTGTATGAAAAATGTTTTGTAACAATATCCACGTTTATATAAACAAGAGTGTCAGATAACATCCACTTTAAAATCTATTGAAAGGAAAACATTATGATGGATCGATGAGGGCTGTGGGGGTTTGTCAGACATAAAAGTTTGGGATCCACTGCTCTAGCTTGTGTGGTCTGAGTTTAGAGGAAATCAAAAACAAAAATTCAGCTTTTGAGCCTCTCCAGCAGAATCATTGAACTTATTTGTGCTTACTCTTGAACCTTATAGCTGTTTAGTTGAGCACCACTTAATATAGTGAGCCATCTGTAATCAGTCATTCCACGCAGGAACACTAGTGTTTAGATAGTCAGCAGCATTTCAGCTGAATGGGTGAGTCATTAACAAGGAGTTATGAGTAGAGTCCGGGGCTTTTGCATCCCCTGAAGAGCAGTAGCCATATTATGGCTGCTCAACTCTGCTGTTTACAGTCTGTGATGGCCTTTGACTCCCCCCCTCCTTTGCTGACTCCCTCCATCAAATCCTGTATTTATTAAACAGCCCCACCACCTGTCTGTGCAAGAGGAATGTGTGTGCTGCCGGGGCCCGAGAGCCGCTACTGCTGCTGCCAGTTTCGGCCTCCATTTTGGAGGAGACAGGAGAGGGAGAGGCAGCGAAAGGTTAACCGCTGGACTGCTGCGGTTTCAGGCCGTGCCTGACAGGACTGTGCAGCCTGCTGGTTCTCTCATTAGCCTGCCTCTTTTTCCTTCCAAAATCTCTCTTTCCCCCCTCATTCCACTGCGATGTGCCAGTGGGTTTTTTGCCTAGAATACTGAAATAGCCCGTGTCTTGTTTTATTTGTCAGGCATTCAGTGAGAATTCCCCCTCCAACCCACAGCTGGCTCAGGAATGTCCTGCGACTCCCCTCTCAAGTCTGCACTCACTTCATCACCTCCCTATCCCCCGCTCGTTCTTTATTTTCCCTCTTCTTCTCCCTCACTTTCTCTCCACCTTTCCTTCACATTTTATCTCTTTCCCTCATCGCATCGCTTTTTCTCTCCGTCCACTCATCTTTTCAGGGATGGCAGTTTGGAAGGGGCTAGCATGGGGAGAAGAGTTGGTCGTTGCCAAAGCTCACAAACTGCTCGCTGCAAACACAAAGAGTTGCTGTGGAGATAGGATCACATATGGCTAAATTGGATTTGCTCACTTTGTCCCCCCCCCTGCTCCTTTTTTTTTTTTTTAATTATTTCTCTCTCTGTCCCTGCCTCTCAACGTTGCCTTTTCTACTCTACCCTACGAGAACATGTTAACCTCTCAGGTGTCCTATAAAATGATGAAGATGGGTTACAAACACCTGCCATACATTACAAAAGTTCTAGTGAGAAAGTATATCTAACAGAAACTAAAGTGACACTCAAATATTTAATTTGAAGGGAACAAAGAAATGATCTATAAATGAAGCTGTAAACACAGTGAAAAAAATCTGCCTCAAGCACTATTTTTCAGACACAGTGTTTGCTGTGAATCCTCCACATCTATTAGGTGTGATACGCTATCAGGTGGATAAAAAGGATACACATTTACTTAGAATATGGAGAATATCTTCTTTTAAAAATAGACAAGGCATTTGAGGCAAAAAGGGAGGCCTAAGAAAAATGCATAAATGCATAAATGCATTTAAATAAGACTATTTACAGCATCTTGATAAAAATATGTATACGTAGATGGTTGATGTGCATATCTATATATGGATATGTTCTTACAGGTTTTTACATGTATTTATAAGAACACATATTCCTAATGTAAATGTAAATGCTCTCTGGGTGTCACTGCAGTAAGGACACACTTTTTCTCTTCAGTATTTTCACTATTATACCAACAACAACAGCACGATGAATTGGAGATTGTGAACCCAGTAATAACATAATAATTGTTTTTGTTTTTTTATAACTGTGACAATGGAAACAAGCTGAGTATCACTTTTTAAGTTGATATTGAACTTGTTAGCATACAGTTGCCTATTAACTCATCCAGCAGATACAGAGCAGCATTAGCATTTATTTGGACTCATGTTTCTGCTCACCAGGTGAATATAAGTCCAATATTCAGTCTGTTTTTTGCTCTATTTTTCACCAGCTAGTCCCAAACTTTGTCTGTTTGCCACTTGGTGCTCGGCAGGTAGTGTAAAGTGGATTTTTAGAGCTTTTTCGCTGAAAACAGCCACCTGCTTTTACAACATAACCCCACATATCCATTCACTCATCTTTCTGCATATTCATGCTTATTTATTTTAGTGTCTGTCCATCCATCCGTTTATCTGCTTTGGTTGAAAACGACACTGTGAGTGATGACACTGAACCAAAACAGTAAACTTGCAGGCCATAACATGAAAAACTCTAACTGTAACTGCAGAATTGGGCGATAATTCCCTGTGGGTTCATCACTACAAGCAAACCTTTCACATATAGGCCTATTGATATATATAGATTATAGCTACTTTAACAACAGTTAGGAATAAAAATAAATAAATCAATAAAAAAGATTGGGTAAATGTGCATTTGAACACAACAAAGAAACTACAGTATTTATTTTTAAAGATGTAAACATTCCCCCAGAAAATCTGCCCCAAGCACAATTTGTCATCAACCACTCATCCGCTGGAATGTATACGGAGATGTATGGCAGCCCTGAATCCTCCACAGAGAACTATTTTGTGTGTTCCAATAAATATCTTTGACATGTCGCAGGAGCGAGCGGCTGCTTCCTGCCGAGCTACCTGCAGTCAGCTCTGCAGATTAGAAAGCAGCTGGCCGAGAAGACAGCGCTCACGGGGCTGATATTGAGCAAGCTTAGCCGTTATAAACTATATAACCAAAACCTGTGACCTCCGTCTGTTTCGAATGATTTACAGCATACTGTAGGACCACAGTCTCCTTCATTTTCCACTCCTCACGGGGAACAAAGGGAGCGTTGTTCGGGACACGGAGACCGTAGTAGAAACAGGTTTATAGATGGGGTTAGGTCAATGTTAAGGTGGTTCAGTGAATATGTTCTTTTCTTCTGAACATACACAGCGCCTATAACGTTTGTCGGTAGTTAGTTCCAGACACATTTTTGATGTTGAACGATGATTATCCCAACACATCATGGTCTCAGGAGGAAGTTTGATTCTGACGGTTCCCCCGCCATAAAACGTTTTATCATGCTGCAGTATCTTCCAGAGTCCACAACTAAACCCTCTGTTTCCAGTCGCCTCGCTCATGCCGCCTCCAAAACATGACTCATTTTTTGTGTAAAGAAATTCCTCCGAATGATTAACAAGAATTCTTCCACACAAAATCACTTAATACAATTATGAATGGTCCCCTTCCAGTGAATAAAGAACGCTTGTGGGCTTTTGTGGACTCTAGGTATTCTAATCCTCCATCACTATGCCATGAATCTATTGTTCAGCTCTCTGTCTCCCAAACAAAACAGACCGGCATGAATAATACGGCGTCTAATGCCTCATGAAATATACATTGGGTGCTATGCTCTCAAGCTTTGTAGCACATCATCCTCTGTGATTCTTATATTGTGTGTGTGTGTGTGTGTGTAACAGAGAGAAAAAGCATGCACTGTGTGGAGGTGGAAGCACTTGTTGATGCTGAAGCTAAAGTGAACCAGATGTAGTGGATGGGACATGCTGCGTTGCTCTGCGCTGAGGTCATTCTTGGGCTCAGTTTTGGCAATGGTATATAATTTGCACGCTTGCGTTGGTGTAAACGTTGAAGACAAACAAGGAAGTGTTTAAGAAGTTGCTATTCCTGTCAGTGTGTGTTGAGTGATCCCCAAGCAGAAACGTAACAGAAGGTGATGTTAAATTAAGCACAGTGACAACACAGCCATTGTTCCTCTATAGTCTTTTTTTTTTTGGTTGGCAGAGTCACTGGCACATTTGTGGCAGTCTTTTGCTCCATATCCTGAGGAATAGTTCATGCTAAGAGTGAATACAGTCCTCCCAGCAAGGTTATATAATAGTTTTCAGTTTTCAATTTCATTTTGGTTAGTTTTCAGAGTGTGTTTGCTAGTTTAGTTTCAGTTTTTCAGAAAGGTTTAGTTTTAGTTTTTATATATTTAGTTTTACAGTAGTTTGTTTTTGTTATGGCCGTGAGGTATAATGTCTCAGAAGTATGTAGCTACATATACATACAAAATACATGCTTGGAGAACTCTTAATGGCCACAATGTTTCATGTTAATCTTTGCGCTACCTTAATGTCCAAAGCAGTTGCACAACACCATCTCCTGGAATGTCAAGTTTGTTTAATTTCTGAGGTAGTGATAGCTAAAAAAACAAAACTGAAATGAATTTACTTTAATTACCAGCTGCGACAGCTGGTATTGTTTTCACCTTGTTTCACCCCACTTTACGCCTCTGGCCCGACTTGGCTTTGCGGCTGCTGCAATCTCGGAACTCATCGACTATCGTCGTTTTTTAACGATGATTTCGCCTCTGGGGGCAACGGGCAATATTTCGGGGCTTCGGGTGTAGACCAAGACTTCCTCTTCCTTACCCCAGTCATTGTTTACGGTCCGATTAGCCACTTGAGAAGCGAGAATGGAGTTGAGCATGCAACCAAAGTCGGCTCAACGGATACCAGAGCACTTCCAAAACCCAAATCTCGTCCCGTTGCCTGCAGATTCTACATGTGAATGAAGAATCTGTTTAGAGATTACGGCTGGTGTGATCATATCGCACGATGGTTTCTAGTTTTTATTTTATTTGTATTAGTTTTTTAACCAGGCAATATCATTTCAGTTTAGTTTTAGTTTTTATATAATTTAAGCTACTAAATATATTTTTCACTGCTTGTTTTCATTTTAGATTTGATTTTAGATTACTATAATAACCCTGCCTCCGAGACAAAGTTTCATGTCTTCAGCCTCATGTTTTAAACCTGCCAATCACAGGCACTGATGGCTTTCTAAATGTGAAGGGATTACAGATAGTTTATTTATAAATGACATGTTTGAGATGTCGCAGACTGCAGTGTCACTCATGTGAAAAAGATTATTGCGTAATGACGATAGATTGCAGAGTGCGACTGTGATATCCTCTGGCACCGGTTGATCATAGTTGAGAAATTCTTTCTCGGAAATGTCTTCTATTTTGTTTCCCTTTTCCATCGTTTTTTTTTTTTTTTTTTATGATTTTGGAATATGTATTCTTATCAAATACCAAGTGATTGACTTGGAGCTTTTCTTGGATAAGTTGTACTCGAGGCTTTGAAGGCCAGATCACAAGTTTCTCCACTTGTTGGATGGATGAGGTCTTGTATGTCCTCCTTGTGCCCAAATAGTCCCAGACACAGATAGGACCTGGTGTTGGTAGCAGCGAGGGCTTTATTCCCTCCGTACCCTCCAGGAAGGTTAGACAGATACACAAGACCTTGAGTCCAGAACAAGACATGCAGCTGGGTCTGAGCTGTTCTAACTTGTCTAATGCATACATGTCAGTAAATGTAAACACACACACATACACACACACACACATATCACAACACAGACTGGAATGTCAAGATAACAAAAAGCACGTCTGGCTTGCGACTCAAGGTTCCTCCTCCTCTGTATGCAAATACTGTCTGAGGTGAGCTTTGCATATTTAAAGTTTACAAATATGTGTGTAGAGATCTGAGGATACAGGTCAGATGTGGGTCGCTGTGGTGGTTACCATACCTGCGTCTCCTAAGCAAAAACACATTGTTCTAAAACAATGTCATGCTTAAAGCCTCTGATCGGAGCCAAAATAAGCACTAATCTGTGAAATATGAGCCATCACTCACTGAGAATGAAAAACACAAAAGCTGTGTAGTCCTTCATATACACCGGCCAATTACTTACATAGTTGTTGTAATACATTTTGCTGATCTTGAAAGAGTAGTTTGATTTGCTTTGGGATGTGTAAGAGGCTGTATGAAAATGATTGGAGTGGGGAAGGGCGGTAATGTAATGGGGTTTTCCGTGGCCCACGCTACACCCTTCCACCAGGTTTTGTGAAAATCAGGCCAGTAGTTTTTCCGTAATCCTGCTGAAAATCAGACAAACCGAATCGTAAACATAACCTCTGGATAGTCCAGCCACTCGCTATTTTTTAAAATAAAGAGATAAGAAATAAAACTTGAATTATAATACAGGTCAAGTTTATATGACACTCTTCTTTTGACTTTCTGTTGTGATACAAACTAAAGCGAAGGAGCGAACGACTATTGGTGGCGACATTTAATCACTAATATCTATAAAGATCCACGTGCAGCAGCACATTCTCTCATCAGATCTTTCACATGTCCAGCTCGCCATGAACAACATGCAGGTCCACTCCAAGGTACACACAGAAGTTGCAAAGGGGGCCCCATGCTGTCCTAGTCCATTGTCGGGGGGGCCGCAGGCATGCTTGGACACATCAGCCGAGGATCAGATTGCTTTTGTTGGGCCGGTCCCAGGTCCACGCTGCTCCCCATGACTTCAAAGAGCCATGTCAGTGCGTGTTAGAGAAGATGAGAAGCGGTACGAGCGCAAGTCAGCGGAGTGTGATCAGCAGGGGCCACGGTGCACCCTCAGGACGACACCATGTTGTCTTAGCAGGCGAGGGAGTCACGCAGGACTGACAAAACACCCCATGCCACGGGAGCTGAGATGAGGCGGAGAGCCGGCCAACAAAGGTGTACGGGGAGAAGAGAGCAGTCGGACAGGCAGGTGGTGATTTGGATGGAGAAAGGGAAAGATAGTCTATATAGACTTCAGGCCATTGCACACTGAGTTTTTTTTCCGTCCGAAATTGTTGCACGTTTAAAAATAAATACGACTGCACGTTGAGTCAATCGTGTTTACACACCGACTCTGAAACTTTCGTCCATCATTAAAGTTTTTGGACCAGGTTCGATTTTTTGCATCTGTCAAAAGGAAAAGAGAGGCGTTTGACCACTCAGAGCCACCGTCCACACAAACGTCATCATCCAATATGTAAATACAACACAAGTAAAACACATTTAATAGTGAATTTAAAACTTCTCCGGCGAAAATAGCAGGGAGTTCTGTGTGAGTTTCTCCAAACACGGTGCACACACACACACACACACACACAGCAGCGTATCGTCTCCAGCACTCACTGTGCATCAAACTGGACCACTGACATCCTGAAAACACCGCAGCTCCTCCATCAGCAGGTCAAACTCTCCATGCTCTTTTCTTCTTATTTTGTATTGCAAATTTCGCAACTAAACAAAACGCATCAGACTCAGTGTGCAAGGTTTCTGTGCGTAACGATTTTTTCCGGATGATGGATAAAAAAAAACATACGTAAATTATGGACTCAATGTGCAGAACAGAGGCAGGTTGCTGGAGCCAGTGTTATCTCCCGTACAGACCCGTGGACTGAATGTATGCACAACATTGAGCTTTTTTGATAAGAGATACAATAGGACAGAGGTGAAGCAGGTTGGGAGAGGATGGTGGGGGTCAGGAGTCACCACACAGGAGGCAAAACATCCTCTGCAATACTCCCAAAAATCACATCCCCTGGTGTCGCTGCAGCCAGAGCTGAGCATCCTCTCCCCGCTCCAAACACAGCAACTCTCTTCCCTATACACACTAAGTCTGCAACGGAAAAATTCAACCCTAAAAACGTTTGGATTGTAATGTCTGAGAGGGCCGTCTGTTATCTTTTAGGGTGTTTACACACTGTATACATGAAAAAGAGGAGGAAGAGATGTCTGCATGATATTTTTATATGTTGTTGTGGTCTGAAAGCCACTCAACCACTTTTCATGTTTTAACTCCATAAGACAGATTATATGTTCTTGTGTTAATTGAAGAGAATATGAGCTTTATGAGTTTTAAAAACAAACTAAATGTGCTCAAAAATACATGGTGGCCCAAACTCTAAAAACAGGGCCATTACTCTTATTCTCTTAAAATAATTTTTAAGAATTTTAGGAAGAATGAGGTTTTTCACCACACAGTGACACACTGTTTTTTTTCCACTTGTCTTGACAAAAAGACTTTTGTGTGCAGACTGCAGGTATGGAGGCTGCTATGAACGTGTGTTTGGTGTTTGAGGTGACGACGCGTCGTGCACGGAGAAAGACTTGTTTTATCGACAGGTGTGACTCCTGACCCTGCCTGTCTGTCTCTGTCAACACATCCAGGCCTGATGTCTCGGCTCGGGCATGGAGAGACACGTCGCGCCACCACAGGCTTTGTCTGCTCACCTGGATACAATAACCACTCTGCTGAACAGCAACAGTATGCACTTGTTACCGTGTTTGACTATTCAGCTCCTGTAAGCATTCTGAAGTCTTTTCTTTGACGAGTTAAAAGCCAGAGAAAATGTGGTGATTGTACATAAAGCGTGTCGATATTTCAGTTTTTGGTAACACTTGACAATAAGATACACAACATTTTGAGTAGTAACCAGGGAACAAATGAGGACTAACTGCTAGTGAACCATTAGTTAATGAGTAACTCCTAATCAAATTTGTAGCTAATGATTAGTTAATTGAGAAACAAGTGAGGAACAAATCAGGAATGACTTGATAATTGATGAATCGTTAATAAATACTTCCCTAATAAAGTACTAGTAGTAGTATAATGATGAGAGAACCGACTGGGAGATCCTATGTTAATGAAGCATTAAGTAATGATTAGTTCATGAATATCTGAGAATCAATCATACTGACCACTTTTCTTCATGAGTCGTTCCTGATTAACTCAGAACCAGCAGCTGAGCTGCACAAAACGACTCATTAATTACTAAATAGTTAAACAACTGTTGTTGTAAAGTGATACATAATATTTACTATGTACTATTTACTAAGTAGCCCATCATTACTTCATCATTATCTTGTGATTACTTACCCTTTTTGTGTTCCTTGTGCTTTTTTTAGTAACTCATCGTTATCTACTATATAGTCCTCCATTAGGAATTAGGGAAGTACTTCTGTAATGATTCATTTGCAATAACGTTCTATTATGACGCACAAAATTCAGACGGAGCCATTATTACTCGACGGCGAGCCAGATGTTTGGAACCAAAGTAGTTCTGAACGACTGCCGTTGTTTTTGCCCGGGTGAGTAAATGTGATTGAGAGTTAGTCTTTACATATTACTATTTCAACTTCAATATATACATGGATGCACCGCTGGCAGCAGGCTACAAATACGAGCTAATGTTAGCTAACTTTAGCTGCTGTTTTCTAGGTTAACTTACTGACTAGATCAGCCGTTCCCAGAGGTCTGGTGAAATGTCGTGTTGTGGCTTAAAAATACAGAGAAGTTGTCCCAGCACTTTGTAAATACTAACTCGAGGCATGTTTAACGTAAAGTGTTACCCAGTTTTCTTCTCAGTGCAGCAGATATGGCACGGTTACGTGGCTGGGCCGCTCTTCCATGAGTAATGGGGAGGGGACTGATCGTAAACTACATGTTGACGTTCAGCTGGAATTCGTTCACTGGAGATGATGTCAAAGCCCAAACATCTATTGGCAATTCACCCGTGAGTTTCCTTAATTTATTTGCTGGACAGTGAGGTTAATCTTTTACACAATGATAACATTCTTGGCAAACCTCCTAGAAGTCATACACACACACATATACACACACACACACATATATACACACACACGCACATGCACGTGCATGTTTTCATTCAACCGGCAGATGATTCCAGATGTTTCCTAAACGGATGAAAGGCAGGGAAGCTCCTGCATTAGACTCAACTAAAGAGTTTGGAAGCCGACCAGCTGGAACCACCCAGGCCTCCATACTGTTTCCTCCTCGCTGGCCCCTCCCACACGCAGGCCCATAGTTGTGATTTATCTCCCCAGGATGTGTAAAAGGCGCGTGGGGAGGACGCCAGGGTTGACATCCCTATCGTTAAATGCAGAGCCCCATGATAAGAGAGAGTCCGGGGGAAAAGATAGAATAAATAAATAAAACCAAAAAGAGAAACCCAGTTGTGTAGGAATATAGATGTACTCTTTTCAGCACATTTGTTTATGTATCGTTACACCGGCCTGCTTGTGGAAAAATTATTTCTCATTTGGGGGTTTCAGATTGACAGCAAGGATTACACTTCTCCAGTGGACTGTTCTTTCGTCACAGATCACTGATCCACCTCGTGTAAATATCAGGATGTTATTAAATCTGTCACTCCAGCGCTACAGAGCTTGTGGTCTGGACTTTACACAGACACGCATGAAAATACAAACAGGAGCTTTCTGTATTTAGACTGCAGCCAGCCACAACCTCAGGTGCGCGAGCCACCCACGTTTTTCGTCTATTATATCTGATTAATGCAAAGCCACAAACCTCTCAAAATGTGGAGTCAAAAGTGGGTGTGTTTTTCACCTGAATGGGAAGATTGTAACAATTATGGTGTTACCTCAGCACGCACAATGGGCCCATTGTGCGACGTACAACTCCCCAGGCTGCTGGTGGATCTGAGGCTTGGCGAGAAGAGAGCGGGACAGGGTGGAGGTGCGGAGCGAGCCCACCGCTGAATCGCCGGCTTTGTTTGTAAGACATATCCTGGGATTTTGATCATACGGTTGAAATGGCTGGGGCTCAAAGCTGCTTAGCTTTTGCTTGTAGTCTGGGCTGCACATTGTCAGACACATGTGAAGGCACGTTTAATCTCACTATGAATATTGTGGATATCTTATCAGTTTCCGAATCCATCTGGATTCAGTTTTAGGCACACATGCATTTAAGAATGTTAAACAGCGCTAAAGAGTTGTGTAGGTTGTGTAAATGTGTGTTTTGTGTAGCTGTCGATGATGATTTCAGCCATAATTTTGAGTTTTGGACACAGTCGGTCAGACGTACACTCAGCCCCCTGCTCGTGCCTCCTTTGTGAGGGAGTGTGTGACGTGTGCGTCAGTGTGTGTGTGTGTGTGTGTGTGCGCTCGTGGTTGTGTCACCTGCTGCAGCTCTTTCAGCTGGTTGTGATTCACCTGCAAAGACGCATGTCTCATCTTGACGGAGTCTCCTGTGTTTCAACAGGTGTCAGGTAGCACAATAACATGAACTCTTTTACATGAGGGCATATTCAGAGATACACCAGCAGCAGTGTGTGTCTCTATACGTGTTAAAACTTAGCTTGTATACATGTGATCTGAACTACGTCATTTTAGAAATGTTGATGTGATACATTTCATATGATATCTGCGGTTTGCAGAAACATACTGTGCTGATTTAGCCATAATACGTGCTTGAGGTTATATGACACCAGAATATGATTACCAGTGACGTGCATTCAGTATTAACTTCTATCATACATTTATCCTCACATTGTGAACTTTCTGTGCTTTTCTGTGAGCATATCTGATATGTTTTCACGTGCGACTACGCACGACCTTTGACCTGCTGGGTTTGTACAAAGACTTGAAAGTTTGAAAAAATGCTTGATTTTCATCATAATCTGGTGTGTCATCTACACAACCACTCATGTAAACCAAAAATCTGCTGATATAAACAATCCAGTCATCATGTTTGTTGTTGTCTCCTGGCTAGATATGTCCTCTGTTGATCCCTTACTCTGGAAATTAGCGAGCATTAAATAACCATGATCAAAACCTACAAAGTTAATATGAAAAGCTGGTGAAATAAAATAAAAAAGTGAGTGATTGCTGTAGGTATAAAAGAAAAATTATTTTTCACAAATTGCATTTATAGGAACATTGTAGATGTAATGATGAAGGCTTCGAGAGTTTGGATATTTTTGGTTTAGGTACCTTGAAAGTGCTTGAATTTGACTCTTAAAAAGCTGTATGAACGCTGTGTCTGGGGCATGTGACCCTGGCAGAGTGTGGAGTGTGCCAGCCTTGAGTATATGGGAGGATCAGTGTGTAAGATGTGTGTGTGTCAGATACACAAACCGGCCAGACAACTTGCTGATTCAATGGTGCTGCAGTGGTAAAGGTGTGTGTGTGTGTGTGTGTGTGTGTCAGACGCTGAGCTACTTAGCCACGCTAAGCCAGGCGGGCAAACAGTGGAGTAGAGTGCCGAGCAACACAAAGCACAATAATAAGATCACAGAGCACAGCCTCCATGCCCAGCTCCCATGATCCCTCAGCTGATCCCACAGCTGATCTGGACTCCGTGTTCCACTCCGTCAGCACATCAGCGCGCTTTCAACCTCATCCAGGTTACTAAATATTAAGACTTGCTCTGCATTCAGCGCCACCTTCCTAAACCCGAAAATAATCTCTTGATGTGGACGTGGCCTTTCAGCGTATAGTCACTCAGGGGGAGTGTAATTATGCAGGTGGTTTCATCCAAGGTGCATCTATCTATCAAGCCTCATTCCTCCAGGGGCTCATTTAAAGGCTTTGCTCACTACCAGTATTTATTGAAATAGTGACTAGATGTCTACACTTCAGTGGTTAGTTATCCACCGGGAGGCCATTTCCATCAGCACTCTGTGGATACCTGCTCGACTCAAAATGGCTCTTCATTTCACCACAGCTCTGTTGGCGGACTGCCTGATATGACCTCAGGATGAATGCAGGAAGATACAGACCTAACAGGTTATCTGTGTGTTGCTCTGTGCTCTTTACTAATGCTTCATGTCTCAGCGTGCCCGTATTGTTTTTCTCATGTAAGACCACAAAACAAAGGAGAGATTTGAGTATTTAGCAATGACTTGGCACTGAACTCTGCAGTACTTTTTTTTTCCTTTTCTTCCATGTTCCTCATCAGAAAGACGATCCCTTTACAGCGCACCGAGAAACAACATGATGATGATGAAATGTGGTCATTTTATACCCTGGGACAATCAGCATGCTCGCTGCTAGAAAAGCTGTAGTAAAGTCTCAAAAAAACAAATGTTCCCCAGTATGTCTGCTGAGTGTGTGTTACCTTTTCACTCTGTTTAGTTTAGTAAGTGGCATTTCCTTTGAAACATGCCTGAAAGTTTCAGCTTTGCAGTGGTGAGGTAGTAATGAAACATCTGCACCACTATTCACAAAGAACTAATTAAATAAGGCACTGAAACCTAATTTAATATTCTGCACATTAAGTCTGCTCAAAGCTGAAAAATTTGATTTTTAGAGACTCTCCTCCCCCAAAAAAACGACCCCATAGGTCATGTGCACAAGCAGCAATTACAACCCATATTTACGTTTTAGTGTCCCACTTGAAACTAAAAGTCAACGGCAAGTTATTTTAACTTAAGGTAACTAACGGAACTATGTAACATTCTACGTCACGTGTAACAAAAGTACAAACTTAACCAAGTAGTTTTGGTGCCTCAACCTAACAAACTGCGGCCGTTTGACAACATCAACGACGTGTTTAAAACCACAGGCGTTACATTTAGGTGTGAGGACAGAAATGCTCCAGTGGGTCGTATTTCCTGCCACTAGGGGACGCTAATTTAGTGGTAGGAACAAACAATGTGGTCGTATGGTTTGGAGGTCTTGTTGGGACTTTAGATAATGGAGAACATACTTCATATGATGGTACAGGAAGAGGAAACAGCGCTGACATCCTGGTATGTTTTTGGAGTTTGTATAACTGCAATTTCATCATCATGCATATTTGTGATCAAATAGATAAAGAATGATTATGAAACCATTATGTGTAACAGGCTTATCCTGGAGACATTATTGCAACACAAACAGCAAAATAAGCCAATAAATTACTATCTATATATATCTTTAATTCATACACACATGTATCGTCTTGCTTCCTTTTCATCATGGCTTTACTGTGAGCTATTAAACAGCTGATTTGCCACTTGCAGCATCGTGATAAGCTCATAAAAACCTAACTGCGCTGCAGGGGTGTGGAACATGTTAAAAAATAAGACGCAAGGTTCCAAGATGTTCTGTGCTGAGGCATCAAGCTCAATTAACCGTAAGAAAGTTCTGCTGATTGAGTCGGAAAACCTCCGGAGTGAATGTTTGTGTCTGTGAGTAACCCCAAACATGAACTCTTTGTCTTCCTCACTGACCCTTACGTGGTTCTCCCTGATCCCTACCTTTCCCGTGAACCTGCCGCTCCTCGGTCACCTGTGACCACCGCTGTCACCAGCTTGTGAATCAGCAGATGATTCAGAGCAAACCACACCACCGACCGAACTCTGGGTTTCCGAAATCCAGCTCTCGTTACAGGCAGAATGAGATCCATTCAGAGGGATGCCAGGGGTTCTTAAAGACCCCTCTGTATCAGCGCTCCAAGAACCAGACCGCTGGGTCAGAATTTCCATAAAGAGCAGTCGTGCTTAGTTTAACGTTTGACTGATTTTTATGTTCTAAATAGTTTGTTGGTTGTTTCTCCAGGCAAACCATGTGCAAATATACAACTTTGCGTGTGGATGGACACAATAGGCCAACTGTTCTCTCCTGCATTTCCTTTTCTCGTTCTCTCTCTGTGTAAACACATGAGCTTGTAATGTGAATTGATGTGCTTGTTGGCTGGCTGTGTCAGCGGTGGAAGAAATACTCCTTTACTAAAGTAAAAGTATCAATACCACAGTGTGAAAATACTCCATTACAAGTAAAAGTCCTGCATCCAAACTTTACTTACATAAGAGTGTAGAAAGATTATGAGGTAAATGTAATTTAAGTATTATAAGAGTACTCATTATACACAACGGCCCCTTTCAGTGTTTTAATCAATCCTGTCTCCTAAAAATTACGTTCTCATACAATAAAATTGCATTCTCAATTACATTTAGAGGAAAACATTTTCCAGCGACCGGCATGTGAATTGACACAAAACTACATGTTTTGGTTTAGAAAAAGATAATGGTTTGGGTTAAATTAAGTATGTTTGTTATGTAATTTAAGTTATGTACACAAGTTAAGTTTAGTCTTGTGATTAAGTACTAAAAGTCTTTTTTTCTTGAAGTGGGTGAAAAAAATGTCTACTTTTTTTCTGATAGAAATCAACTTGTTTCAAGAAGTTTTTAGAAATAAGTGTAAGAATCCTGAAAGCAGAATCCAGAAAAATTTCACCTCATTCTTGAAAATTCACAAAACCAGTTTACTATCAATGTTTGAAACCATCTCACCACACTGGCAGGTTTTGTTTTTTTCCCACGTTTTAAGAAAATAAGACTTTTAGAACTCAATAGTAGACGTTTTACATACTGCAGTGTGTGCAGTACTTTATGTAAAATGCTATTCTACAAAGTAACTAAAGCTGTCAGATAAATGCAGTGCCGTAAAAGGCACAAGTGTTTCTCTTTAAAATGTTGTGCAGTAGAAGTATAAAGTAGCAGAAAATGAAAAGCACAGTGCTTGAGTAAATCTTACTTCCCACCACTGCAGCTGTGTGTCCAAAAAGTCTTTCTTTCTTTTGTTAATGGCTTCAAGGCAGACCGACAAGTGTGTATAGGTAAGTGTTCTTTGTTCGCTTTTCAACCCTCAAAACCACACGGGGGGAAAGCTTGGAGATATCTCCTCAATGATCTCCTCCTCAAAGTATAAAGACCAAAAACATAACTTCAATCATGAGTCCAAAATGCCCAGGGAGTCTAACTAAAGCCTCATCTGCACTGGCAGATTACTGCATCACTGATTGAAGACAGACGACATCTCCTGCAATGTTGAAACTCCATAAAAATCTGTTTTGCTTCGTTTCACAGAGATCGGCCCGGCCTATATGAAATCAATATTATTTGGATAGTCAAATGTTCTCCTGCAGTGTTTAAGAGAGTTATAGAGCCAAAGTGTTGCACAGGAATGATGCCAGAGTCTTTGGGTAAATAGAAGGAGCTCCCTGTGTGAGCCAGAGAACTTGGGCATTAACAAAAGAAGGCGCTCCTGCTTCTCTCCCTCCCACCCCCACAGTCTCTGAGTCTATCATGGCTGTCACCCAGCATCAGGGAGCCTAATGGCTGAAGCTTTTTGTGTACAGCATCCTGCACTGATCGAGTGAATCGAAGAATGAGTGTACCCATCAAGGAAGCTCTCATGTCACAGGGCCATGGAGAAAAAGGAGGGACGTGAGCCAGAGCTCTTTCTCCGCAGGATGCCATGAGAAGCAGATCAGCGAGGCTAATCTGGGGAGCGGAAGTCGTCCTGGAGAAGGGATGCTGCAAAGATAGGCAACTGCTTTTCCTTTGGCACATTTTACCTTCAATACTGGTCCCTGTCTTCCTCATGCCCTTGCAATGTTATGTTCTTCATAAGGGGTGTACCCAGGCCTCCAGGAAGTGCGCCAGGCTTTGAAGCCAATTTGACATAGTGGCCAAACCAAAAATACTTTTTCCCATAGACTTGCATGGCGAAAGAGACGTCTATTAATCTGTGGATACAGTTTTTGAGCATCACAAACCCCACAAAATGACTCGTTT
>JAOVVB010277937.1:0-17576 GCA_028570985.1 Heterobranchus longifilis | reverse complement strand
GTGCGTTTACAGATAATGTTGGGAATAAAGAAATCACACCAGCTGAACAGTACAACACTGTAAGTCAATACTAACTATCTAACTAACTAACAAAATAACTAACTATTTTTTCCATATATATTTTATTGAAGGATAGATCTAAGACATATAATCAGGGTTCCCACACCTTCTTAAACATGAAATCCAAGGTCTTTCCAGGCCCACTTCCCTCAAATTCAAGGACCCAACGCAGAATAGTTTGAGACATGGATCAAGCTTAATTACTGTTACAACACTGAGGATTTTTATAATGAGAAACAGCGTGTGAAACAATGCCGCAACTGCAGGAGCAGCGTTTTCTCTAGGTTGACTGCTTTGGCCTGGCGGATGAGTAAACACCAACATCAACCAATCAAAAAATATCTAAATAACTTAACAAAATATATACATTTAAGCACTTTCAGTGACCGATGTATATGTCTATTTCCAAACACTTTCCCCCCCCTCAATTTCACAAACTTTAAAGGTTTTCACGGACCCTTGGGAACCATGATTAATACTTATTCTTTGGTTACTGCCACCTAACTATGAATGTATTTCCTTGCACCAAATGCATATCTGCAGTGCATTGTGGGTGATATACACTTCTGCAGCGACCATCGTTGTTCGCTCGCTCCCTCAGCCCTCTGAGAGTCGATCTCACCAACTTCACATCACTTTTTTTTCCAGACGAATGTTACGACACTTATGGCGGCGGGGAATCCCCCCGAGGGGGAAATGAACGAGGGCATGTTGAACGACTAATGAAACGCAGCCAAACACTTGTTCTGCCCCAAAACTTAAAGCCATGCCCCGCATCCCCCTGGTTCATTTGCCTTGAGGCTCGACAATGAGATTGATGCCAGGGGAACCACTAAAATCCGTGCTTCAGTGGCTTCCTAGTGAAGCCGCTGCTGTCTGTGTCTAATACAAACACAAAGCAATACATTAAGGCAGTGAGGTGAGGCTAATGCAAGAATGCTGACTGGCTAAGTGCCTTGATGGATGCCTTCACGGACCAGTGTGCCAGCCAGGTTTTACACAGAAAGTGATTGATGGCACCACGGATGACAGACAGACTAATGATTTGGACAAGCTCCTTAATTAAACATCAATTAGGAACACATATTCAATTCCCTCCTTCTCCGCTCCCATCGCCTAACAGATTTTCTTCTTTCTCGGGCGTGCTCACACACACACGCATTTATTTTCTTATTTAAGATGCAGATGAGATAAATTTGGGAATAATTAAGTGAGGAAATTTTATTTATAAACCTTGCAAACTCAATTCAGATAGTGATGAATACATTAACATGAAGGTTGCTTAATTAGCTTTTCTCTCATTTATCAAACATGTCTGAAAGACATCAGGGAGATGTCAGGATAGGGAAACGCTGCCCACACACACTTCATAATTCATAGACATTTATAAATCATTGTCATAACAATACACGCGTGCACCAATCTTGGTTAAGTATGTTTTTGCTTTACGTGTTATAACATGAAGCAAGGGGAAAAGTTACCCAGCCGCCCAGGTGGAAACCGGCACAGAACAGAGTTCTGCTGTTATAAACATACTCGTCTGGCTCTGAGCTAGCTTCAGGGCTAATCTGCCAAGAGAGAAATGAATAATCAATAGGAGAGAATAAGAAATGAGCATCACACAGGGATTCTGCTCTACATGATTTGACAAGAGAGCACTGAAGCCAAGGGTTATGTCAATACACCGCTGCACAAATACCAGTCATTAGATTTAAGTCTGTGTGCGAGAATGGGTGTGTCTACTCCATGCATAATTGGCGCCTGAATTTAGTTTGTGCGTAGAATCAGAGATCAATGTCAAATATCAGTTTAATATCATTCAGCTGGAGAGTATGTAGTATGTGTGTGTAGAGTCAACCGTCGGGTCAATAAAATAAGTGTGAAAAGAAAAAAAATCTATCAAGAAGTCAAGCGTCAATTCTGAGAAAATGTTGCTGCAGTTTCAGTTTGAAGTTTTTGACGGTAAAGAGCTGAGTGGAAGGACTTGGTTAGACGGCTGATTTGATGGCTTCACTACTGATGACATGGACAACTTTAAAAAAAAGAAAATTGCAGTTTATTACAATGCGAGTCGTATTTTTTTATTATATTGCATCATATTGATGTCATTCTGTAGAGATCTGGGAACACGGGCCAAGACTTCCTCTCCTGTGCACCGGTCATTGTTTACAGTCCGATTAGCAACTTGAGACGTGAGAATGGAGTTGAGAGACGACATCTCTATAAACACATCTGTATATGAATATAGATAAATAACAACAAAAAGGTATTAGTAAAGCAAAACCGCCGTCAGACGATAGCCGATTGGTTCCGAGATTGGATTTCGCCCAATGCGTTCCGCCTCTTTTGCTCTCCACACAAACTGTTTACCTGCATGCAACTAAAGCCAGCTCCATGGAAACCTGAGCGCTTCCGCTATGATTCTACATTCATATGTAGAATCTGTTTTTAGAGACTAAATAGTTCCTAACAAGTCCTCCAAACCATAAGACCATATTTGTCGTTTGTTCCTACTCTCTAATGCGACCCATATGAGCGTTTACTAAAACAGCACCCCTAGTGGTCGGAGTAAATATAACCCATATGAGCCTTTTTCGCCCTCATACCTAAACGCTACGTTCACGATTTTAAACCACAAACATTAACTTTGTAAAAACAGACAATGTTGCGGTAGGTTTAGGTTTAGGCAACTAAGCAACTTGGTTGGGTTAGGTTGTAGTTTGGGTTAAAATCACTATATTTGATACATTACATCACTTCCGTACATCACGTCCCATGACGCGGAATGTGAGTTAAAAATAACTTGCTGTTGAATTTGATTTTCAAACGGGACACAAACACTGGTCTCCTGGGTGAAAGTCCTGTGTTTGTTTCCAGAACTTTGTGAATTCACACCACGAAGAATTAAAGCAGTTTTGAAGTCAAAAGTGGGTCCAGCTGGGTTCAACAAAAGCAAGGTGTATCTAATAAAGTTGTCAGCGAGTGTATATTACATCTCTACATTATTGCTGGTATATATTACTGCGGATAGTACACACAGCTTATATAAATTATTCAATAGTCATTATTCATATTATGCTGAATCACTGTCCTGACAAAACTCGGCTACGCTCTCAAGCTCTCTCTCTCCGTCTTCAACTTTTTTCAAATTTCCTTTTGTCAGTCCGTTCTTCTCTTAATCTCTCTCCTGCACAGCTTTCGCACAAACAAATAAACAAGAATTTCCATTTGTGTCGCTGAAGGAATGTGTGTTTTGTGTCAGCAGGCCTCCCGTCGTCCCACCCTTGAACAAGCATATATATATATATATACCCTACACACACACACACACACACACACACACACACACACACTCAAAGAGGAGAGAGATGGAATAAAAACAGAGACAAGTGAAAGCAGATAAAGAGCACAATAACGGTAGCGAGAGAGAGGAGGCAGAAAACTGGATCAAACAAGACAGGAAGATGGAAAAAAGATACATAAACAAAAGCAGGAATGAGGGGTAATCAATGAAAGGTAAGTTAATGGGAGGACGGTTGACAGAAATAAGAGAAACCACAGAATGAGAGAGAGACGAGAGGAAGAGTGGGGGAGAAGTCGGAGGTGCGCAGCTGAGAAAATAGATATTGTTGAAGAGAGGGCGAACCGTAAAATCACATTAGTAAAGCAGCACTTGTTCTCTCTAACCTGCAAAAAACTATCCATGCTGTTACAATACACATTTTTGTATTTAATCATTATATTTTCAGGCCCGCACATGAGACGAGGGACAAGAACAAAGGAAGTGAAAGATAACGATAAATTTGGCTCTGGGTCAGTTGCATGGGATTGTAGGGCAAGAAGTCATCTTCCCTTCAATCACCCTTTAGTACGACTTTGGCATATACGGAATTAAATTGAAAAAGAAAAATCCATATTTACAACCTCTGCCTCATTCTCGTCAGTCGTGATAACGTTTCGCTCCCTCTGTTTATTGCACAAATCTGGGAAGTGGCAACATTGCTTTAAAAAAAAAAAAGAGGGCGAGGAGCACGAGCAGTCACCATCACACCAGTAATAAACAAACCCTGTTTAGACATATTATCTAAACTGCTCATCTGGGAGAGAAATGTTGGTTAAAATCACTCATTGAATTGGAAAAACTGTGTACACACACAGAAAGGAGTGATGGCCAAAATTACAAAATAAGATGCAGGTTGTAAAACACCAACATTTTACAGCACTATCTGCCCTACAGTTAAAATGCTGATGCTTATGTATAAATAGTCCCTCGTTTTAATACATGTTTTGTTATTTCCAAAGTAATTAATTTTATGACCAAAGTAATTTCATTTAACGCCTCACTAATCAATCATTTAGATTACCAATGGGTGAAATAATCATGTGTAATGTGAAAGGGGTCGCTCGTCGTCACAAACCCACAGAGAATTATCACCAACTCTTAGGCCTGTCACGATAACTGCTATTGTCAGACGATGTTTTGTCCCAGAAATAACTCTCCGTGCTCTTATCTCCTCCTCTCGTATTGCAAAATGTCACAACTAATGGAATAACAAAAACGCATCGGAGTCGGTGTGCAAGGTTTTTCGGATGACGGATTAAAAAAAACGCATGTGAAAATTACGGACTCAGCGTGCAAAGACCGTGTGGAAGTCTGCTTCTTTTCGTTTAATGTGTGTGCTAGGGTCATTTCGTGTCCGTATCCATGTGGTTTTGGGTGTGTATCAGTGACAGAGGTGTGTGACAGGGCCACAGCAAACAGTGGGCCCCCTGAACCTGCTCAAGATGGATTACTCTGTGTGCGCACGCGTGCATGTGCACATGTGTGCGACTTAACAGTGATAGATGGGCCGCTCAACACCGATGCTTTCAACCACACAGTACTACCTATGATTGCAACAAGCGGTCTTCGCATCCACACAGATAAAGTTTCCCTGTATAAGAATCCAGGCACATGTTGCGAGATAGAGAGCATGCATGTATGACTGCAGCTCATCAATCAGTCACGCGAGCACGCAGAGCCGTCTGCGGGAGCCGTCAGATAACCACGTCCTCCACAAGAAGACGAAAAAGGACAATTCCGCTGCAGCTAAATGACACTTCATCTCACCTAGAGGGAACTAACGCTGCAAAGACTCATAAAACGCTGTCTGTCCGTCGCCATCCCTGTCTCACGGTCTGCATTCCGTCTGTCTGCGCCTGTCTGTCTCTAATTGTCCGTCAAGCTCTCCATCTGTGTTTTCGTCTCCGTCTTGCAGTCTGTTCGGCCTTGAGGCCGTTTCACAGGGGAGGGAACAGTTTATCCAGCCTGCAAGCCTAATAACTTTCCTTCCCCCATCGAACTCGTTAGGATACGGTCTATTTGCAGCCAGTGAACATGTGTTTGTGCACGAGGGTAAATGTGTGCATGCTGGGCTAAGTCAGGATCTAATTAGCTCCTGGAACTCTAGTGTGCCTCTCACACAGACAGATCCATGCACACATCACTAGTGTTGGATGAAGCCGTTGCATCTTCAAAAGCACAGTTTGTCACTGAGAAAGAAAAGCATCCTCGTGCTCAGAAAGCAAGAGCATCAAACTATCGGCCTGCTAGCCTTTAGAAGATAATTTTCCCATTAATAACACTCTGTAATGTATTAATATTTTATGTTAAACTAGGGAAATGTAAAGGTTCATCGGCATGTGTGGTGTGTGTGTGTGTGTAAGCATTTGATAATCTTCTGTTTGCCCATTAAGTAGGATGGAAGTTACAGCATAGCCTTCATTAGGCAGCTGCAAAAGAAACTCTAGTCTCATGGTAATCTTATTAATCAGGGAAAGTAGACCAGAGAGCTTTAACTATTATGAGAGGATTTTCTCTCACAGAGTTTGCACTCGTTACAGACATTTACAGTCTCATTCTCACCTGGATAAGAGATTTGATCAGCCTGTCCTCCAGAGGAAAACAACAGCAGTTGACGTTTTTTTTTTACTCTGTAATACGACCCGTGAGCGTTTACTGAAACAGCGCCCCATAGCAGGTCAGAGTAATCCCGACCCATATCGACGTTTTATTGTTAGGCGTCTCCCTGCCGAGTTATGGTGCCAAAAAGCCGGAAGTAATGTAACAGACTATTTAGAGCGAGAAACATGATTAGTGCGGACGGGAGCTGCTTGTGGGTGAGTCAAACAAACACAGGACTTTCGAGCCAGGAGACCGGGGGTTTGTGTCCCAGTCGAAAATAAGTTATTTTTAAGTGAATGTAACAACCAGAAGGACGTGACGTTCCGCTTCACGGGAGGTGCCACAATATGAGACGTTCCCACGGATACACGGAAGTGATTTAATGTCTGAAATATACTGATTTTAACCCAAACCACAAGCTTTTTTCTAACCCTACCAAGTAGTTTTGTTTTGTTAACCTAAACCTACCGCAACAACAACGTGAAAAAAAAAACGTGAATGGAACAAATGACACATATGGTTGTATGGTTTGGAAGACTTGTTGAATTTGATCTCCCTTAGCTAATGGTGAAATGTGCCTTTAAATGCATTAAAGGATGCCCAATTTCTCCATTTTGAGTTTGGGGGGGATTGTGTGTTGGCTGGGATGACCCACAGACCCTTAGAGATCCACAGGAGCGCCAGCGATTGCGGTCGACATTAGCCTACTGTCTTCAAGAACTTGTAGCAGGCGCCAGTTTTTCCCTCATCAGAATTTCGCCTAACTTTGGAGCTTTATTTAGCCCCCTCCTCGATAAGCCATCATCATAGGGAGGGCAGAGGGGGGTCCAGGCTTAATATTATTGCACTAGTGTACCATATGCTGCCCCAATTAACATAACATGCTCCTCAATGCATTGTACTTAGCATTCAAAACAAGTGATTTTGTATTGCTTGGTTAGCTGTTCGCTGCCTCTGCATGTATCTGCACCATGTGTTTCCCCCCATTTAGTCGGTTGAAAATACCTCTAACTGAGTGTTATTGGACCCATTAAACCCAGCATGCAACACTAGATTCATCCATAATAAGCAATGCAAGTGCAAACTATGCAGCTGCATAAAATATGCATTATTACAAATAGCTTTGAAAATAGCTCTACAAGTAGCTCTTCCCAGAATTGTATCCCATCGTAACTATTTAAGTGTAATTGCACTAGCATTTACTTGCCACATTTACACTGAAATATAACAAAATTATACGGCAAATTAGGTTTTGTGACCATGTGAACAATCTAAGATTTGAGCACACCAAGCAATGGGAGTTACAACAAGTGAGAATGTGAGTGAGGTAAAGCAGAGGGTAATGGAGGGAGACAGACTAGTTACTTGTTAAATATTTACATTTTTGGCGCTTTGAATAATAGATACTGCATGTTTTTTGACTATATCCATATACTGCTTTGCAGCGGTGGAATGTAATTGAGTACATTTACTTTAGTACTGTACTTAAGTACAGATTTGAGGTACTTTACTTGAGTATTTCCATTTTATACAACTTTATACTTCTACTCCTCTACATTTTGGAGGGAAATATGATATACTTTTTACTCCAACACCATTCATTTAATAACTTTAATTCAGAGTTACTATGCAGATTCAGATTATTAATACAAAACGTAAATCAACTGATGAATTATGGTGTATCATTATAGATTAAACTAGGCTATGCAGCAGTTCTTAAAGTCATTCAAATTAGCTCCACATTTACCAGCTGCAACATTAAAGGATTGAACACATTAATGCAACAATAATTATAATCCAGCAATATAATATGTAGGATTCTGAAATGTGCCATTCTGCATAATGAGTACTTTTGGTACTTTGCTCATATTTTTGTACTTTTACCTATGTAAGAAAGATTTTGAATGTAAGGCTTTTACATGTATTTTTGCTGCATTATTGTTACTTTTACTCAAGTAAAATCGGTTGCACCAAATGCCTTAATTTAAGATTTCCTTTAAAGTCTGAGTTAAGGTTTCCTTAAAATAAAATCAGCTGCACAAAGCTTACATCTTCTCCTCTGCTTCCTTAAAATGTTCACTAACTATTTTATGTTTTCTCCTTATCTTGGTCCTATACTTAAGGAATCCCTTAACGTTAGTTAAACTGTTGCACAAAAGACTTAGCAATGAAAGTAAAGAAAAAAACTTAAGGCGGCTCTGACTCTATGCTAACCACAACATGGGCGAGTTTATGGCGATAAATCAAGAAAATGAACGCATCCCGACAAGAGTTTTCCACAACCGGGAGAACGCTGAGTATTTAATTTTATACTTTGGGTTTGACCGGCAGTCAATTTATGACGGGACCCACATCAGCGTTCAAGTTAGTTTTGTTTATTTCTGTAATTTTGAACTTATAGACAACACAAAGTCAAATACACGTTTTTGTAAACATTCATATTGACTTAACTCCTTGTCCCTGGACAACATCAGCCATAGTGCAAACAAGCAGTTTCCATGGAAACTAGACTTTTACTGTTGTAAAATCTCTATCAATGCAGTAAATGCCTCAACATTTTTTCCTTAACTAAGGAAACCTTTTAAGGCATTCTGCGCAACACTTTTAAGTCAGTCCATCAGCTAAGGAGAGACTAAACCTTAAGTGTCAAACTTAAAACTTAAAGTGTTTTGTCCAACCGGCCACTGAACACTTCTTCCAACACTGGTGCTTTGTTAATACTTCATCTCAATATGTTCACACCAATAAAGCCTTTTAAGTTTGAATTTGACAGAACAGGAAGAAGTGACAGATAAATCGTGAGAGAGACCGGGCGAGAGAAAGTCAGACGGAGAGAAAGTTGATTTAAGATCGACAGTCAACACAGTAAACAAAGAACACAAAAGACAAGAAAAAGGAAGATAAAATAATGATATAATTCCCCTCGAGAGTGACACAAGTCACAACCCACACAGGAGGAAAAAAACAGCAGTGTAACAGCCTTGTTTCCTGCTCGCACTGCACTTTAATTCCTCTGTGTGTACCTGAGGCGTACACTGTAGCTCCTGTCGCAACCAATGCTATTCACTGGTAGAATGGATTCATTGATGGTTAGGTGGAGAAAAGTGTGTGTGGACGGAATATGTCCTGTGTGTGTGGATGTGGATTTCATGCATGTTATGGTCTGAGATTGTGTATGTGTTCCTATGTACAGTATGTGTGTGTCTGGCACGCCTGTCCCGGTGTGTTTGTGTCCAGAGCAGGGAAATGCAGGTTCCACAGAACAGGGGTGCGATGATTTGAGAGATAAGATTATTTGAGAGATAAGCCAGAGTCATGGAGCGGTGAGTTTGGCGGAGCTGCCGCCACGCATTCATTTTCTATGAGGAGCAGTGAATTCATCCTGCGGATCATGATGGGATCACAGGCAGACATGGACCGATAGGTGGGAGAAAAAATATGTTGTTGGTGGAAAAATCACAGCATGGTAACAATCACATCTGAGATCTTCATGTATTTGATACTGTATTTGAGCCTTCATCATTTTACTGCCATGTTACTCCCGTTAGGCGCAGAATCGGCTCTGATATGTTTTTTACGGATTCAAATTCAAACATGAACGTTTTTTCTGAGGCATCCTCGTTTGCGCCTGGTGATCCTGCTGCGTTTGGCTGGACTGCATCATTACAACTTTGATCAACTGTCAAACCTGCTGTTAGGTTGAGCAGAATCCTAGAAATTTAATTGGATAAAAAGGACATCACCATTCAAATCAATAGAGCAGAATGGTAATTTTTATGTGTACCGTTGCCAGGCAACAGACTAAACTTCAGTATAGACCAATTTGCGGCTAGTCGTGGACTCTGAGGTGAGGAGGTTTTACAGCAACAACCATAGACAGTAAAAATCATTTTTATACCGTCTGTGGTCACGACCACACGAACGTTATAGAGAGCCAGAGTAAAGGATCATCCACATGCTCTTGTCACAGCGTAGGAAAGCACTTATTGTTTTCAGTGTAAAACACGTTGCTGTCACCAGATGAGAGGAGGCGGAGGGACCCAGCAGCAATAGATCAGACACAGTCTTTTCATTTAACAAAAATGTGTCTTGAATTTTGGAAGTGATTACATCGACTTTATTTCAATAACCACTTGGCGTTTGGATTGAAACAACAGAGTTATTGGAATTATTTGCATCACAGGATGAGTCGGAAACAACTCTAACGTACGCAACCATCTGCAGAATGTAAGTTTACAAATACAGAAAAAGTATTTTTTTTGTCAGGTAACAAACATTATCAGTGTCTGATAACCTATAATGATGCGCTGCCATTATTTATGGTTACCTCTGTCGTCTTTTTCCCTTCATATCTGAGTGTATATTGAGGTGCTGCTTCTTAAAAAAATAATGATGTTTTCGGGTTGGACCAACGGGACATTTTTCGGACTATTTGGCTGTCGGACCTTAGCAAGCTCGCTAACGTTAGCTAACGAGACAGATGTCTGCTAGTTACAGAAAATGATCCGAACAGCAGGCTGGTAGCCGGCGGCAGCGCGAGGGTCCCTCCTCCTCCCCGCCACTAGAAGACATTAATGCACGTTAAGGAGGAGACAGACAGCCATCCGTTCCAGTGTGTAGTCTGAAACACACTTTACGTCCCCACTGACGTGCGTTGTCACTGTAACAACTACCAACAATTGCCATTTTGTTTTGTACTCAACGGACCACGGAAAACAGCTCAATGGCCCTTCTATCCCAATTTAATTTCTATGAGCAGAATGCTCTTCAGTACTCATATTAATAGTTCCTTCTTTTAGCTGGCTGGTAGTGGGCGGGGCTTATCAATTAAGCCGGTGGCTCAGTTGTGATAAGTCTTGTCAGGGGTTTCCATAAGCGCCGGCTGTCGGCCAAACAGCCGACTACTGATCTACGTCCAGGGTTTTCCCTCCCATTATAACACAGCGCCTGTGTGTTTTATCACAGTGTCAGAACTATGCTGCTGTCATCATTATTCGCGCAAGCGTCTCTGTCCTCTCCTTTGCATGCTTGAAATGTCCTAACTGGCCGCAGTTATGAGCTGCACTTTTGTCCGACGCCCTGTTTCTATGTATTTATTTTGCTCGCTTTGAAAGTGCCACAACGGACGAGGAACGGCTGAAATGAGATGTTATCTCTTTGATACGTCCTCATTTCACTACATAAAGCTAAAATCACCATCGCTAACAACTTGCTGTTGGCTATATGTCATTTCCAGTGAATAGCAAAACATAAAACATGTGTTTTCTGCTTAAAAACTACAAACGTAGGAAGATAGCAACTACATGTAGGCTACTTAGTGGTTAAAGTCTGATCTCCAGCGCACAGCTGATAGGTACGTGGTTTGTTTACATGATGTAACAGAAGTGCATATTGAACAGACTCAGTGTGGACAGAGAGCGATGTACGCGGTAGATAGGACACGGTGTTACACAAGAATCAAGAAAGAAAGAATATGTACTGGTAGGACTGAAAGACAGAAGCAACAGAAAACAAAAGTTGTATTTTCTGAGAAGGTGATGCATAAGTCATGTAGTGAAAGAAAAGCCCAGGCTCAGGACTGACTGATGAAACACTGATGCACTCATTCAGCATCATTTGTTTGACATTTTGGAGTTCATATTTTTTGTTGGTGGTTTCTATGATAACACATTTTTTGCACTGCCAATGACGGTGCCACTGCCGGTGCGCTAACAATCTTTGAGAAATGCAATGTTCAGTGTCTGATGAAAATATATCAAACTGTTGAATGAAAAAAAGCTCATATGGTGTTCTGATAAAATTCTGTTTCAATAATACTGCAATACTAATTGATGTATTTTTCAAACTTTGCAGGTAATACAGCAGATGTTCACATTTTTAATGAGAGCAGTAGAGAGTTGTTTGTGTTTTGTGGTGGAATGGAAGTAACAAATTTGACTTAAGAGGCCTTTTTTTCGCAGCTCTGATGTCAATCACAGACTGCTGTACTTTATATTTGTTGTTGTTGGTGACAAGATGGCAAAGTGTGATGTGTTAAACAAACTTGGCTGAGGATTTTGTTGGACAAAATGAGCTCAGATTCAGAAAAAACTGTTTTCACTCTCATTTCATTCTCCTTTTCTTAATCTTAATTAGAGATGCACGATATGGATTTTTTTCAGCCGATACAGATAACCGATAATTACCTGCTTCTCATGGCCGATAGCGATAAGATACAAGATAATTTCACATTCTTCTGCTAAAATACAACTGCTAAAATACAACAAATTGCTTGTTGAATTTAAAAAAAACTCAAAGTTATTTCCAACATGTTACTGAAAAAATTGAACTGAACAGAGATAGTTACATTTTAAAGAGCAGTTTTCTACCGATACTCTCTTTTAACTAACTCAGTAAATCCCTGAGTGTCTTTTGCGATGTGTCGCAGTCTTTCATGATGTGTTTATTGCAAAAGTTGATATGCGATGACAATTAAAAAAACGACATATTGTGCAGCTAAGACGGAGTGATTTAATCTTCTCTGACAAAATCTAACTGACATCACTATTGTTAACAAAAAGAAAGAACAGTTCTGATGCTTCAAATTGCTGATTCTTCAATTATTTTGTTCTAGTAAAATACATCAAAAATCTTCCCAAACATATTTGGCTTTTATAGAGCATTTTGGCTATGAACTAAAATTAAATGCTTTGACATAATCTGTCAAATGTTGATGTGTATTCAAAACATGTTTATTACAAACCAACTTTAAAGGTGCATACCGCCACCTACTGTATCGGAGTGTGTAGATGCTGCACTTGTATTGTAGCTTTGTATTATTGGCCGACAAATTATCGGCTATAATTTCTTTATCGGAATAATACATGATAATACAAATCTCCCATTATCGGCCGATAATTTATCTTTAATCTTAATGAGTCTTATTGGTTTGTCCTCTCTCATTTGTTGTTTTTCTCGCACTTGAATATTATTTCTGTGTCTCTCTGTTTCTAATTTCTGCATCCAAACATTATTCGTCAACCGCTCTTGCTGTTAATTTTCTTATTTGCACTTGTGGACGCACTCTCTCTCTCTCTCTTTCTATTTGTCTCTCCCTCTCAGCCCGATCACATGCAATAATCACACCCATTTCCACATTCTCCCATCAGCTGTGTCACCACGGCGACCTTGAGCAGCAGGCTGCTGATTGGCTTCCCTGTTGACGATTTGGAGGTCGCGAACCCAAACACTTGGAATTAATGGACTTTGTCGCACGACCACGGGGTCCTCGACACATACACGCCCACATACACAGTTGCCACGGGTAGTAATAGATGGTCAATGGGAGTCACAGCCCTTACAAACCTAATTATGTGAACTAATGGCGGCCGTCAGCCGGGGAATACTCCCTGCGACACATGCACATAAACATACAGACTCAACCACAGCAGCATGAGGTCATGCAGAACCTAATCCAGAAAGGTTTTATGTTTGTGATCATGGACAAACATACAGGTAATGTCCACTGGCATCACTGACTGTGTGACATTTTTTTTGTTAAAGCCAGTGTCAGCTGTAGGTGACACTGTGAAACTGCACACACAGCCCTATCTAGATCATGTACACACATGCACACACAACACAAGACACACAGGTTACACATCAGTAGCAGTGTTTGGCCTTGTGCAAAATAACAAGCTGCAGGCATTTTGATATGACAGCAAAATGCAGGCCAAACCACACACATCATCAACACATATGCAAAAAAAATGACAAGAAGAAGTGCCTATTACAGCATAAATACATACTGTATACTCTACACACACAGACAGAGGAGACTAAATTACCGTATTTACAAGCACAGACACCAACAATTATTTAATTTCCCTTTTAGCTTTGAATACACAAATGGTCTATCTAAATCTACAGATTTTTGTAGGCTGGCCTAATTGGAAAAAATACAGAAAGACAGGTTGCTTTCAGGGAGAACTACTTTCTCTGGTGACTTCAATCTTGTGAAAAGTTGAAGCTGTTTATAAATGTCAGAGAGAGATAAAAGAACCACAATAGTTTTTGGATTTCTTAAGCCGTAAGATGCTTTGATTAACATTTTAGCTCGTCCTTGTTTTGCATCAAACAAAACAAGAAGAATGAGATGCAAGGATCTGGTTGTTGTGGTGCAGGGATGAGAGAAGAAAAATTCCAACTGACCACATGCCAGATTTTTTTGAAGGTAAAACATACAACCCCTTATGGGACATCTGGAGTTAAAACACATCTGCTCATTTTACAGCCTCAGTTACAAGTGTAAAGCCCCACTCTAGCTCGGAGCATTTCTATCTCTTTTTGTGTCTGTACTATGGAGCAATCTGAACAAAGTCCACCTAATTTATGCGCTGCAAATGCCTGTGTTTCATTCAAAGTGTAGCGTCTTACCTGTGCATTTCTTCAGGCTGCCAGGCCGTTTACCGTGCATCCCCAGCTTACAGTTGAAGTTTTCTTCCCAGAATTCAGCAAACCAAACGTTTCTTCTGTTGTTGGACAGCGAGCGGCTACGGAAATAACGGTCAAATGCTGTAAAAAAAAAAAAAAAAAGACAGGGTAAAAGTTAAAAAACCTAGGGTGAAAAGGGGTTTCCATTTTTTTCTTTTTGAAACTATACTGAATACATCTACGTGTCGATCAAGACAGCCGAACTGGCTTCATTCTGATTGCAAGAGATGTTTTCAACACCTCCGAGGTCTTGTTCAACGGTGTAATGTGAGGAGGGCACTCGTGCTTCAGGAGTTAAGGGCTTCATCTCCGCTGAGCCCGCCTGTACTAAAGAATTATGTTCATGGTGGTGTAATACACTTTGACTCACAAAGGCATATGTTATGAATAGCCTATGAATCTAAAGTATGAGCCATCCGGTATAGGAGCTCATATCAAATACTGAAGGCAAGAGCAGGCAGAGCAAACATTTTAGACTGAGCTTTCACAGTCTACGTTGGCTACTTGTCCAATTTAATAAGCAGAGAGGAGGAGAGAAACGGAGGAAGAACATATTTCTCCACTCACAGGAATGGAAATACCTGTCAGAGGCTGGCAGGCCGAGATAAAGAGACGGGCGAAAGAAAAGAGAAATGAGAAAGACAAAAAACACCCCTTAAACTTGTACGAGCCTACTTAGTTCATACCAAAATTAATTGGGAAAACAGCTTTTTGCTGGCAGGAAAAAGATGACAAAAATGGATTTTTGGAAGATGTCTTCTATCGCCATATTGCTTTATAACCCTCCAGGGTTTTCCTTTGGTTTTACGTCATTCGCTCATTTGCATATCGTGCAATCTTTTGCGTAAAGCTTAGCGGTTGTGTCGGTTGCAGCGAGGGTGAGATCACCTAATGTCATATAAAATAATTCTACAAACACACACTACAGCGAAAGAGAGGGAGACAACTTCGCTAAATTAGGGCCTGTCCACATGTACCTGGATATTTTTGTAAATGGATATTTTCCTCTCCGTTTTGGCCTCTAATCCACATGTAAACAGTTTTACATCACTAAAACTTTTTTTAAATGCCGTCTAAAGTGAATATTTTTCACAGTTACTGTGTGTCTGTGTAGACATTTTGGGGAAGCGTTGACATCATCTCCACAATTCGCGCATGCCCATTGTTGCTTTGTGTAATGAGCATGCACCAGAAACGACAACAAGCCGGCTCCATGGCCGGCAAGGCTACATGCTACATGCTAACGGGCTAACAGTAAGCGGTGCGTTAAACAGCATCTTCACCTCGTCGTCCGACCACGAGTCACATTTCGGTTTTGCCACAGCACCTCGGACCATGTACCAGAAAGATAAAGAAATAATTAGCTTCTATTGTTTCACTATTGTTTGATTTTTTACTACCACCAAAGCTAAAGCTAAATCAGCCCTCTGTATGCTCAGATTCTTTTTCTCTGGTGTATGACGCATCATTGACGTAGACTTTATCGCCACCTACTTACCCAGCAAGTGTTTGTGTTGGATGGAATTTCTTTTTTAAACTGAGGAGAAAAATATCTGTTCATAAATGTATGTAATGTAGACAAGACCTTGAATTCAATAGAAAAATCATCAACAAAACATGTGCATGGCATGAGAGCTATGGCGCTTATAGTCTGGCTTACTATGCAAACAGTGCGGGGATAAAGCCTCCGGGAGATTTGCCCGGCGCCCGAAAACAAGAAGTCCGTGTTCCCATTCTCAAAGTCCCTTCGCTACAGAAAAAAAACGAAACAACCTCCGAGCTATCAACCTACACGCTGAAATGACAACTGTTTTGGATCGTGTAATAAGGCAGGCCTGCACTGTGCTTTTGGTGAATGATTGTAAAGATCTACAAAGAATGTTTACATCATTTTCATGGGAGGTGGAACAGGTTCCCTCCTGACACTATTTTTGGCGCCGCCCAGGACGATTGTGATTGGTTTAAGCGATGCGAGACTATGACCACTTTCTCGCGCTTTGAAAAGTTCCAATCCAGAGACAGTTTCAGAGCGAGAGCATCAACATAACCACAGAAACTCACGACAACTGAACTCCCACAGCGAGTGGCGTCCTCCTGTGCGGACGCTGTGCCTAAGCCGTACAATGGCAGGGAAAACCCTCATTAACATCAGCAGTGGTGTATTGGGTACTTGAATACAGCAGGGGTTATTTATTGTTCCTATGGACCTCAGGTATGCCCTAGGAAGACTGCAAAGAAGCATTTACACTTCACTAATAAAAAAGAAGGAGTCATTTCCGACACCACTGGGATGGTCGTTCAGGGCAACGCAGTGCATGTGAAACGAACCATGGAGGATGGGTAAATCACTGGGGGGGACTATCAGACTGACTTGGACAGCCTGTGCCGTGCCAGACTCGCTGTTAAAGGTGACAAGAGCCGCCTTGATTAATCTCCTCTGCTGTCAGGGAAATTGGTCCTGTGTGCACCTGTGTGGCTCAATTGCTACTGAGCCTGCTGGGAACAGTGGGCTCACTCCCCGTGTAGCTCGTCAGGGAGCACACCTGGGATCACATGCTTCTTATCGTGATCACAGATGTGACTCTCAGAAATAAAACATATAAGAATGTGTGGTAATGTGAGGGTTTTTTTTTTTTAGGTCTCTCATATTAGAAAAGCAAATGTTTGGGGACACTGGAACCTCTGCGGTACCAAAGTCCCTGTGGCTATTTGATTAAAGGAATGGTGTGACATTTTAGGAAATGCGCTTATTTGTCAAGAGCAGGATGAGAATATTGATAATCAGTCCCTGCGGTACGCTACACACTAAATATAAAGCTGGAGACAGAAGAGGTTAGCTTAGCTTAGCACAAAGACTGGAAGCAGGGGAAAACAGCTAGCCTGGCTCTTTACAAAAGTAAAACTTACTAAAACATCTAAAGATTACTAAGTAGCACATTACATTTGGTTTGTTTATTCTATATAAAAACTGAAGAGGAAAAGTGATCAGAGTGGCACTGGTTGCCTGGCAACCTCTCAGTGACAACACAACTTCAGTAAGTCTATTTTTTATTTTTTGAGAGAGCCAGGCTAGTTGCTTCCCCCAGTTTCCAGAGGGACT
>JAOVVB010277930.1:0-17576 GCA_028570985.1 Heterobranchus longifilis | reverse complement strand
CTGCTTTCAGTATTCTGCTAAAATACAACAAATTACTTGTTGAATTAAAAACAAAAAGACTTAAAGGAAGTTATTTCTGACATTTTATTGAACAAATTGAACATTGAACTGAACACAAAATGCACCATTAAAAAAAAAAGAATGATAGTTACATTTTAAAGAGCAGTTTTGTACGGATACTCTCTTTCAACTAACTAAAAAAATCCCAGAGTGTCTTTTGCGATGTGTTTATTGTGAAAGTTGATATTGTGGTGACGATTAAAAAAACAAAACGATTTGTTGTGCTGCCCTATATTATATAAATTCTTCATTTCTGCTCTATTGGTGAGCTCCTGTATATTACTGTGAGTATGTGACATACACTCTCAGTGGCCACTTTATTAGGTACACCTGTAAAATACAATACAACTGTTCTGCCATAAAGTCTTTTATGATTCCCATAATGTTGAGTTTTTTGACACTATGGTTTAGCACTGAGGCTATAGTTAGTGGTTGTGTTGTTGTACTGCAATAAATTGAGAGGTGTTTCTAAATTTTGTCCTTCCCGTTTACATACATGAGGGGGCAGAATATCTGAAACATGTAAAGCGTCGTCCAAATGGCGTAAACCTTTTTACATTGTTCTGACATATATATCGTCATATCGCCCATCTCTTATAATTTAATTTTCAAATTTCTGACAATGTCAACAAAAACTGAACTCCTAAAAGTTTGTAAAGGTAGAATTTATGGCAGAGCTGTTATATTGGATTATAGATTATTAGGCACATGTGGTTAAAGTGGCCATGGAGAGTTTAAGTGGTGCAACAGCTGAATCATCACTTAGTCATGGTGATGATACACATTCATTAATTGTGTCGAATTCATGTGATTATAGCACCTTTGAAATTAGTCGAAAAGTGTATTTTCTAATTCTACCACCTGAGGGACCAGATTCTACATACAGTAGCTTTAAAGTGTTTTTTTTTTACATTTTGGGAAATACGCTTATTTGCTTTCTTGCTGGGAGTTAGATTAGAAGATCCATATCATGTCTGTGCGTTAAATATGAAACTACAGCTGGCAGCCGGTTAGCTTAGCTTAGCACAAAGACTGGAAACAGGAGGAAACGGCTAGTCTGGCTCTGCCCGAAGGAAACAAAATCTGCATATTAAAAGATCACTAATTCACTAATTATATCTCATTGGTTTAATCTGTGCAAAAACCAAAGTGTAAAAATAACATTTGGTGGTTTTACTGGGAGTTACGTGCAGGACTATTTATGTCATCCATACAAATGTGAGTTGCATGGAAGTTTATGTATTTTCTGTTTTCACAAATGAAAGAAATCCTTTAGAACACACGTTAATATTAAGAAAAATAAAGTTTTGGTATGAGCAAAACATTTTATATCAGTGACATCACTGAAGGAACAAACTGATCCAGATCTTTATCACGTTGCTAAATAATAACTGGAGATGTGACAGATAAAACATGTGTTGTTTAATTAACAAAACAACCCTCTTTCTCCTGAAGGTCTTAGCAAATGGTCCATAATAACGTTTTTAACTTTCCTGCAGGAATCATTGTACCCAAGAAGGTGGCGCTTTTATTTCCGCTGGGTGGACGTCTTGTTTAGCAATGAAGCTCTGTGTTTCTTAAGTGGTACACATGTAGTACATTGTGATAATGAGTCTTAGCGAGCTCATTGAGCAGCTGTTGAGAGTAATTAGTATTTAATCTCGGAGAGGAGAGTGCTGTGAATATTCACACTTTGATCAACGCAACCAGCCCATCATCTCCTGTCCTCTCATTCCATTTTCTCCTCTCCTCATTTATTCGTCCCCTCCTCCTCCTCATCTCTTCGCCTCTCCCACTTGTTTGCACTCCCATAGGAGCAGGAGCAGTTTGCATCTTAATGGAGGAGAGATCCCCTTCCTTTCCCCTTCTCTCCATCTGTCTGTTTGTCTCTCTCTCTCGCTCTCTCTCTCTCTCTCTCTCTCTCCCCCTCTCTGCTCTCTTTACTCTCTTTTGTCTCTCAGGGATGATAACAGCTTTATTACATTATTGTACAATCAGCATGATAATATCTTTTACACACCAAAGGCCATAAATATGCCACACAGTTGGAACTTAAACCTGCGGTCTCCAAAAAGACAGGTTCTCTGCAATTCATAAAAAGAAGAAAAAGCTGTTTTTCTCCCAAGCACACCTTTGACATGTGTTTTTCTTTTCGCTATGAATTATCAGTGGTTTGTGGTGATCGTGGGGTTATGAAACACTTTGAATGTACAACAGAGAAACTGTGGCAGCAGCCACTTAGAGTGGAAAACAACAACAACAACAACAACAACAACAACATCATCAACAACAACAACAACAACAACAACAACAACAACATCAACAACAACAACATCAACAACAAAAAGTACTTGTATTTTTATGGAAATTGTAAGGAGACAAACTGCAAAGCAGGTACAACAGATATGTTTTTCTCCTACAAAGACCTTTGCAGACATTTTGGAAACAGAGGTTACATTAAGAAAGAAAGATAAAATATGAGAGACTTTAGTGGTTTTTGGAACAAGGGATCCAACAGCTATTTGTGCCACAATGCTAATCAGTGGAAGCATGGGCAGCTAATGCAATCACTGACAATTACAGTCAGCGGATGAGTTTGTGTATGTGTGTGTGATTAGCCAGTGTCTTGCTGATTAGTCATCAATGCTCATGGCACCAAACTGACTGTCAGTCAGACAACAAATCGATGATGTGTGTGCACACTCATGTACATCTCCAAAATGTAATGTATTTTTACCGTAACCCCTTTTTTAAATAAAATATTCCATTTGTGTATTTATGTGTATGCAGGTTGGCTTATTATGTGAAATTCATATGTAACATGTGTTTTCTTATTTTGTATTCTCTGGTTTTCAAAATCCCGTTCCAATACCGTTCTGAATGTATTGATTCCAATGGGAGAAGTGAACGTAAACACAGATTATGATCGATCCGTTCGCCCCATAGTCACCAAAGTAAATACTGGATCAAGTTTACACAAACCACATATCTCCTGAACAATCTGACACTGAAATGCCATTTTTCAGACGGACAGATCAGGAGAAAATGAACTTTGTTCGAGACCTTTTTTCCGTCTCAGCAACGAAATCGAGATCTGGCAACACAGCTAAGCTAACGTCCACAATCGCCACAGAATACTAATTAAATAAATTGTGCAAATATACATTTTCATCCATCCGCATGACTTTTACTCCACTTTCAAACAAGACCACGCCCACTTAGGAGACAGGAAGTGTGTACCATTTCTTATCATTGGCGATATTGGCGTATCTTTAGAAGTATTGAATATCTTTGGTTAAAATCAGTACATTTGTTACGTTACTTCAATACGTACGTAAGTACACGATGTAATTCCACACATTGACTTTTAGTTTCAAACGGGACACAAATGCTGGTCTCCTGGGTCAAAGTCCTGTGTTTGTTTAACCCATCCACTACCCAAACCTCGACCCTTAATGGACTTAATACTACGTAACATGACTTCCTGCTTTGTTCCCGTCAGAACTACGACGACCACCAGAGGTCGCTGCGAACAAGAAACATAAATGTGGATTTGCTGCTTGTACAAACGACCATGGTGTCGTTTTCGATGGAGGACAGTCTCTCTTTTTTTAAATACATTTAAATCCCCCTCACATCCACAAATCCCTCACAAGCACGTACATGTACATGTTTCTGTATGACCTGTGCTGTCAGCAGTGCCCTGTGTTCCCATGAGAGGACAGGGGCCTCTGATCATCAAATTTACAAGGGCACAGCACAACCGAGTGTACATCATTTTACAGCCCACATAGCCCTAATGACACCCTTGATGCTCTTCGTGAACACGCAGATGCATCAACGTGTGCCCCTACAATGCAGTTGGGAAGGTCAGCAGATGGAAAGCAAAACAAACCCGTCTCCCAGGAAACCCTTTACTGAGACCTCAGCATGCCCTGTGCTCAGATCCTGCAAAGCACAAACACACACTGCAAACAGTGACAAGATTAAATACTTTTTTTTTTTTTTTTTAAAGCAGGGATTTTTTGTGAAAATATCGCTGTATTGCAAGGTTTTGCTGGTTTCAAGAACTGCAGGAGAGGGTCATTTGTTTAAACACATTAAAAAAAAAAGGAATGCAAAATCAATTTCTTGTTTGAATATTTAATTGATCTCATGCAGGTGCTACTAACAAATTAAGAAAGAATCAATTACTAGAATATTGTAAAATAAGTCTGGACATAAGATTATGATTTACCAAACTTGTGTTTTTTGCAATGCAAACAACTGATGGTATAGAGCTCTCTCTTTCTCTCCCATTCTCATTCTCTCTTTCTCAACTGTGCACTCAGCAAATCTTTAGCTATCCATTAGCAGGTTATTACACTGTCCAGTAAGGGAACCAATTTAGCTAGGACAGCTCTGCTGAGCAGCACAGTATGGAGTGCTTTCAGGGCAAATTGTGGACCGCCACCCACCATCCTCCTTGCATATGCGGTACATCACCACTGACATGGTCTAATTAAGATGAAAAAGATGTGTGCAAGAGAGTAGCAGGACAACACCAATACTCAACCAGCCTCATTATTCAGATTGAGATTAGATCAGGAAAACCAGACACACGTGGCAGTAGGGCCACTGAGAAGAGTGTCAGCTGTGCTTGGCTATATGGTTATATTTTCATTCATATTTCTATGGTTCATTCAAGAATACTGAATACTTTCATGCATGCAGCAATTGGCTTTCCAGTTGTCCATATTTTGATAAAAGGGGCTGTGATTTGATTTTTAAAACTGAGACCACATTTCCTATAATCCCTGTTGCTTGCTCTTGCAAGAGGAGCAGTCTAAAGAACAGTCAAAATGTATATGTACTGTATAGACCAGGTAGTGTCAATATCATGAATGTTTTGTGTTTTAAAGAGATGAACATATATAGGCTTTATTGAAGAAGATAATGTGCTGGGTGGCTTATGACGACCTATAACGACCTATATGGACGTTTTTTAATAGGATGGTTTGAAATCAGCAAAGGTGTTTAGAAATATTGTGTGAGAGATACCGAGTTGGCTTCTTGTCACATTTACACATATATACATAGATATACTTCCAGCCATCTGGTAACGGATAAGCAAAATCTTTACAGCTTTTTCCGAGAGGGATGTAAAAGTAGGTCTTACAGCCTGTGGCTGTGTTGCTGATGTGGCATGTAGTCCACAGATGGACCATCATCAAATTTACCACATTATGAATTTTCAGTAAATGAGTCTGAGGCTTGAATGAAAATCTCTCAAATGTTTGTGTGAAATTTACTACATTGGTGTTGTGCTTTACAAAGGCGGTGTGTCTTGTGTTTTCATCAGGTGAGGGTCGTGGATGCCAAGACCAAAGAGCAGCTTTGTTTTTTAGATAAGGTATGTTGACATTTTGCCATGACTACACCATTACCATTTTGTTTTTCCTCAGGTAGCCTTAAGGTTGGAAAAATAATATTTTTCCACAGTCTGCCTATATATATATTCTGTATCAGCTTGTCCCAACTCTTCATTAAAATGTTTACGCTGAGTGAAATATTCAAGCCCCATGGTTTTTTTGTTTGTTTGATTTTGCATCATTTTAGATACATTCCCACAAATTTCAGCCTGACATATGTGGCATCATTGAAATGAAGTGAAGTAGAATTTGAAATACAGCTCTGTGGGTTTGTAATGACTGAACTCAGAAACACTGTTTTCACTGATAATACATCAAGATTACATACTTATTTTTTTGTATTCTGTTCAGGTGGAGCCCTACTCAACAATAGGAGACATCAAGAGCCTCTTTCACAAATCATGTGAGTTTTTAATTAATGAGTTTGAATAGCCTGAATGTTCATCTTGTTTTCTGGTTCTATAATATATTGTGCAGTGTTTTGCTGGCCTTTATGTTTTATCTTAATCCTTGACAGTCAAATAAAAATGTCTTGTACGGTACTCTGGTCCATGCAAGATTTGTAAATTTAACGCATTGATCAAGATATCAGTTTGAATTTATATTAAACTAAAACTTGAATTGGTATGGGGTTTTACCCTTTATTTAACCAGGTTAACCCTAACCCAGGTTTGTGATTGGAATCATTCAAATTTAAAAGAAAAGGTAGGAATAAAGCAAGCTAATTGACTTTTAGGTTCTTAGATAAAATGATGATTAATAAACCTTGAGTGAATCATCTTACAATATATCATATCTAGTGAGATGTCCTGTTAAAAACTATTTCTTGTTTACTCCTCTGAAGCCTGCAGTGGTTCTGTCATCAGTGTGCGTCTGGTCAGAAATGTTGCCAAATGTTTGCCAAGCCAGAGGCCATCAGAATCCATCAGAGCAGCGGAGCTCAACGTTATTCCATTGTGATCAATTATTATTGGGCCCGGGGCCAAAATCTGTGTGCAATGCCAGCTCTGTCCAACCATGTAAATTGTGTGTGTGTGTGTGTGTGTGTGTGTGTGTGCGTGCGTGCGTGCGTGCGTGCGTGCGTGTGTGTGCGTAGATCCTCACTGGTATCCAGCGAGACAAGCCCTGAAGCTTGATCCCAGTAAGTAGCCATATTGTGATCATTTACTGTATGTGTCTCATAAACAACATTAAAGCTGCACTGGGCAATGTGGCTCCAAATTGCAGTGGGTGGTAGCTAATTACTGTTTAATACTGTATAAAAAATGGACTTCCTCAGCCACAAATACTTTATGGCACTGTCAGTAAACTCCAGACAGCATTTCTATATTTACCATCCAGCCTTCCAGTGTCTGATGCTTTGTACAAAAAGATAATGTGAGGTGTTCAGTCAAGGAGTGAGTGCTCGCTCGCTACTATTTAGATGACTGATGATTTTTTTAGGTTTTTACTTATTTCACCGGAATAGGATCCTGTTGTTTGGAAATGTGATACTGTTCTCTGTTGCAGTCCCACAATATGATTTAGGCTATGCATCATGGTTCCAAGATCTAACCTGAAGTAAAAACAGGCATAAGGTTACGTTTAGAATACAAATGAGCAGTTAACCATAGCTTTTTGTTTTTTGTTTATACAGAGCCCTCTCTGTAAAAGGTGTGCAGTAATTCAACATCATTTACCAGACACACAGTCCGTATTCAGAAACTGTGCCTTTAAATGAGCTGCCAGGACTTCCATGAAGTTGTGATCTCACAACTATACTACATATAGGTAGAAAAAAATGCCACTGCAGTGGTGTTACAGGCATTCCCCGGCTGCAATGACGGTGCAGAGATGCTGAGAGCGCAGATGGGGAAGAACCAGAAACACTGACCAATCAGAGCAAACTGGGCTTTTTCGAGAGGGGGTCTTAAAGAGACAAGGGCTAAAACAGAGCATTTCAGACAAAGGGGGAATATAGGTATATTCAGACAGACTGCACATAAACATGTTCTAGAAATACTACAACATCCTAGTTTCTAGTAGACAAGTAGAAACCCAAAATACAAATATGAACCTGATAATGAGGAGTATATGGGACCTTTAAATTGTTTGGCTAGTATACCAGTACAGCATCCCAAATAGAGAGAACCATGTCCAGCAATGCTACTGAAATAACTGGAAAAATTATGCAGTTGCAATTACAATGCAACACACACACTACCTCAGGAATAATCTTTCTACGAGCCTAATATTGATGGCATATTGAAAAACCTGCATGTGAGCAATGGTTCAATTGGGAGATTTTGAAATGATTGCCATTACACAATGTGACCCAGAATGTTCAATAACGTTTGCAATGACCTTCACTCTGAAGGTGAATGAAAACCTTAAAAAAGCGGCCCACATCTTTACAGAGCAACCATCACCATGGAAACCATTGTCTGTTCTTCCTTTATTTTCACTATGGACAGTAGACTGACTGATGTCCATTCATTATAGCCTGAATCAAAACAGTAAAGGCAAACATAAAGAAAGACCTAGCATGATGTTGCATGGACCATAAGGGCTATCTTGGTACTAAAAAGTACAGAGAGACTTTGGTTATCTGGGCCAGTTCCCCCTGATGATATTCTAAAAATGTCATCCAATTAGGAGGATATTATCTGTGGCTGTGCCCCCATGAGCTCCCAGGTAGAGAGAACGTGTGCTGAAAAACTGATCAGACACTCTGAAACCTCAGTTTAAGCCACAATGCTTTGCACACCACTGCTTACATTTACATACTTATAACAAATTGCAGTATGACTGTTATTGCAAATTCTGTCAATATGGTCATTTCTCAATTCTACAAAGTTTGATCATCTAGATATGGTGTTTTCCAACGGATAGAACTATTTACAATTTCAGATAAAGCTGAATTTGTGTACATATAATATTTGCCCAGGCTTTTTTTCCTTCTTTTTTTCAGAGGAAAAATCACTCCGAGATGACGAAATCTTACAGAATCTGCCAGTCGGGACCACTGCCACCATGTACTTCAGAGATCTTGGTCCACAGTTAGGTTGGACTATGGTAAGAGGAGCACACTCAAAGATTACTGATGTACCAATACTGCCATTTCAATGACATAATATTGAGGTACTTTATTTTGGGAGTACCTCGCTAAATTCTTGTTTGTAATGACAAGACTTAGGATACAAAACTATTTTGTTAATTATTCAACATTGGTTCAAGATATCAGTTTGTGTTTACCTACTTTTACTTATAACTATGCCACACATGCTTTTGTTTGCTTGCAGATCACCTTTGTTTTATTGCTTTTAAAAAAGTAATACAACATGTTAAGAGTACAGCGCCCGGGAGGTGTCATGGAGAGATAAACACTAATTTGACAGCACAAATTATTAAATTTAAAGCATGAATTTGTTTTTGTTTTTTCTCCATGACACCTCCCGGGCTCCACAGTAGAGAAGATAGAATGAAGTGTTTATCTATTTATCTTGTTTTGTTTCCAGGTGTTTCTGGCAGAGTGCATTGGGCCCCTTCTCACCTACCTCCTCTTCTATTTTCGAGTACCGTACATTTACTCACACAGATATGCCTTTACCTCCAGTCCCCATACTGTTGTCAGGTAAGTGGGAAAAAGAAACTTCAAATGTAGAGCAAGTTACTGTGGGTTTTAACCTGCAGACATGAGGCAACTTTACAGATGATGTTTGATTTATTTTCTAGGAAAATAACCACATTTGGAGTAATAGTTCAACGTATTCTCATGAATGAGTTTGTATGATATCTTATGAAATATGGCCGCCGTTCTATTCAATTGTGTGAAACTGTTGCACAGTCGCTGTTTTAAACATGTGAAACAGAGGTTTAGGCAACAAAACCACTTGGTACGGTTAGGAATGAACAACAGAGTTTGGTTTAAAATCCCTACTTCCGTAAAGATGTTAAAAAAATTTAAAAAAAATAAAACTACAGGATGCAGTTACGTAGGTGACATAGAATGCAACGTAAGATTTGATGTATCTATGTACAGAAGTTTATTTACAGGTTAACATAAAATAACCGTTTGTGAAAGTCCTCCTGCCTACCCAAAGCAGAGTTCTTGGTCTTTATATTATGTTGCCTCACTTCCTTGTTTCCTTCCATTATAAATACTACGGCCACTAGAGGTCGCCGTCCCACAATAAAATGTCAATAAGGCACGTCATAAACTGCGCCTCCTGGCTCACAATTACATGGGTTATCTACGAATTAGAGTGCATTACTTTTCGTATGACTACAAACAGTGAATGAGAACAGCCTGAATAGTTCCATGTTTTTGGAAAATATGTACATTTATATTCTTCAGAATCTGAAAACTGTATTATCTCATGTCATTGTACCATCTACACTGACGTGAGATAATATAACTGTTAAAAAAATTATATTTGATGCAGCTTTTATTCATGTTGATCTGCTTATCGATCCACACTCTCTCCTGCTGGGTTTGTCATTGTATTGTAATATCAAGAAAATCCTACAAAAAGGGCTTTTAACTCTAACTTGTTTGTTTGTTTGTTTTTAGATCTTTTACTCTATCATAACTCCTCCGTCATTTATACAATTCTTCTTGATACTGTAGTGTTGCATCTAGTTGCATATGTTTATATTATTCTGGGGTGTTCTATTATTTACAGTATGTTTCACTTTCTTTGCTGAAAAACAAAAGTTTTATCGCTGCAGTGACCCAATTTGGCAGTCTGGGATCATTTAAATTTAATCTTTTCTCATCTTAAATTTTAAATCTGCTGCAAAAATAGTGTGATGAAGTTACATACTACAACAAGAACGTAAGCACCGCAGTTAAATGTACATACTTGTACTTCTGACCCCCCCTCTCTGTCTCTCAGACTAGCCTGTGCCTGTCACACCGTCCACTATATGAAGAGGTTGATAGAGACCATCTTTGTGCATCGTTTCTCCCATGGGACCATGCCTCTCGGGACAATAGTCAGGGTGAGGACATGGCTACCCTTGAAAAGAAGAGCCTCTGATAATATGCTCACCTCTTTCACAGTGTGTGGCCTCTTTTTCTCTGTCCCATGTCAGCTGTTGTGGTACTGATTTTAGCCTCAGGACAACTTCTGATACAGAATGCTGCTTATAACAGTCTCACAGTATAGTGTCTTTATGAAGAGAGGTAGTTGATATAGGTCTTCTATTTTTTGTGTGTTTTAGAAGTTAATAGATGTAAATTCTCACTGACTGGTTCATTGCACATTATGCAATGATATACAGTATATATTTCTTTTCATTTTCACATTCATACATTATTGTTTGTTTCCTCTCTCAGAATTGTGCCTACTACTGGGGTTTCTCAGCTTGGTTGGCCTACTATATTAACCACCCTCTTTATACACCTCCATGTAAGTCAGCCCATGCACGCACTGTTGGATATCTCTATTTTCTGCAGCTTATCAACACCAGCCTGTCTCTCTTCACAGCATATGGAGAACTGCAAGTCAACTATGCATTAGTCATATTTGTGGTACGTATACTGGTATATAAATATAAATTCAGTGTACATGCATGTATGACTGTAAGGTGTGAAAGTTCTTATTTCTGCTGCAGATGTGTGAGCTGGGAAACTTCTCCATTCACTTGACTCTTAATAATCTCAGAGGAGAGGGTGAGTTTTTTTTTAGCTTCATTCTGTTTACTTCCTTAGTACTTAAAGGAGGAATGCACCAATTTTTGAAGACATTGTCCAAGCCATCAAGTTAGATTTTGTGTGATGAAATTACTAAAACCATCTAAAACCATCATCAACCATACGACCACATAGGCCATGTGTTCCTTCCCTCTAATATGACCCAGAAGAGTGTTTCCTAAATTAATGGTCGGAGTTGGGTTAAGTTTAGGCACCAAACTACTTGGTTAGGTTTAGGAAAAGATCATGGTTTAGGTTAAAATAAGTATGTTTGTTAAAGTACATGACGCAGTTACATACGTGACTTACTACGTAACGTATTTATGTATGCATGTAAAGTAGTTAGGTAACATAACTTTACTTACAAGTCAACTTAAAATAAGTCAATGTTGACTTTTGGTTTCACACAGGACATGGACAGCAGTCTCCTGGGTCAAAGTCCTGTGTTTGTTTTACCCATCCACCCCGACCTTCTCCATACAAGAACTTTGTTGCTCTTTATGCTATGTAGCCTGACTTCATCCTCTGCTGTCATCACAATTACTACGCCCACTAGAGGTCACCCCCACAAAAAGCTTAATTAAGGGTTGTAATAAGTTGCTTGTACAAATGACCTATGGGGTCATTATTTGGGGGGGACTATCTCAAAACCATTTACTTGTTCACATTTTATCATTTGCTCAGTATTCCACGTTAACACTATTTCGGTTGTTCCACCATAGAAACATGAATGATATGGGTGTCTACAATATATTTTCATCATTGAAAGACCTGCTACTTCAAATAAAATGTAAATGTTCTTCAAACGTAATCTTTTTTTTTCATATAACCGTTTCTCAGGATCCAGGTGCAGACGGTTTCCTGTGCCAACAAAGAACCCCTTCACATGGCTATTTTTCTTTGTGTCGTGTCCAAATTACACATATGAGGTAGGATAACACACAGCTTTAATACTAATTCATCATGAATATCATGCTTGTGTATTTACTTGTATATTTCACACATACTGTAGGTTGGAGCTTGGGTGAGCTTTTCCATCATGACCCAGTGTCTGCCAGGCATGTACAGCACATTACGTTTTGTTGACATAAATCTACTTACTGCACCAAAATGTTCTAATACTTGTGTGTTTTGTACTCCAGTGGCATTGTATGCATTACTGGGGTTCATTCAGATGACCATCTGGGCCAAAGGGAAGCACAGAGCCTACAGCAGGGAGTTCAAGGACTATCCCAGTCTCCGGATGGCCATTATCCCTCTGATTCTCTGACAGTGATCAAAACATGAACTATTGTAGCATAGACAGTGTGGAGTCTATCTTGACCCTCCACAAGTGTTTTTCAATAAAAGAAATATGTTTGCTGTTGCTGAGGCTAGAACTATGCAAGTTATATATACATATATATATATATATATATATATGAACTGAAAAGAGTGGGAATGGGAGCAATAATATTATGGCAATAAAATAGCACCTCAGCAAGCTGGCTTATTAACCCACAGGTAGTGTCACTTATTTTCAATGATGAATGCTTACAGCACTAATAATGTTTTCAGGTTAAGTGGAAGCTCATAATAAAGTGCCTGTGGAAGCAAACTAGTAGACTAGAATTTAAAATGTCATGGCATCCATTTGGGAGTGCAATATCACTTTTCAAGTTCTCAGGAGGAATGCTGATAACGCAGACATTTAATTATGCTAATATTAAGCTCCTCCATCATATATCTCAGATCATTTTCTTCAGAAAAATGGAAACTATACTGTAGAAGTGTAACTTCTGGCATTAATGTGTCGAGGGCTTATCAGGCAGCGATAACTGCTGCTCTCCAGCCCTTACTGTCTAATCTCAGGTTTTATTAAACTGTTAAAGACTGTTTTGTATAACTGTGAATGTGAGTAATCTCAAGCAATTTTAGTGTGAAACAAATCCAACAGGTCCACATCTTAAGGAAAAATGTAACTTTATTTGACATGATGCCACTCTCAGAAACATCACTTTTGTGACATCAAGTTCTTCTAATGACACCAGGTGCTGGTGGAATGCAGACAGTTTCAGACCGGTCTCTTTCACAAATCGTCAAATACCGCACAAGGTACTCTTTAGTGTCTGTATGAGACGCACTGGGCTTTCACCTTACTCCAATGTAAACCCACCCGCGGCAATATTAGACAATCAGAGCTCCTGATGTCATGTAATGTGTATTTAGACAAACAAACAGGAAGTTGACCCAGGAGACCGGTGTTAATGCTGACAATTGTACAAATTTTTCCTAAATTTACCCAAGTGGTTTTGCTGCCTAAACATAAATATGTAGTTTTGTTTGTATTCAAAACATACCATGCGTGCCACATGTTTAAAACTGTTCCCGTGAGTGTCATATTTTGACACGTAGGGCTAACTCATGCGTCGTTCAATAATCCCATGTGTTTCAAACTGCGGCCGTGAGCGTCATATTATGACGTGTAGGACTACCAGTTGCGTTCCATATGTGACGAGTTGGGAATGAGAGCAGGTTGACAGTTTACCAAAGTTTAACATATATATATATATATATATATATATATATGATAAAGCGCAAATGAACAAGACATTGGTGGCATAAACATATCACAGGATATTGAAATGAATTCCATAGCAGCAAGAGGATTTCATAAAAATCATAAGCTGTATTGCACTAGCAGAACATCTTGGTAAGAATTGTGATGCTTCAATTAAAGCTGCATCAATAAAGTGCTAAGGCTATGCTTGTCTGAGTGCTTATTTCTCATATCTACAGAAGGCAAAAAAAGATTATCTTGCTTGGCATCTGAAGCAAAAAATACACAGGACCTATGCTTTCTTCACATTCCAATTACGACGTGATATTAAACCTTGTTGACATGTCATCAATCAAACAAGTCATGGTCCTTGTCATAAATCTCAAGCTCTGTTTCATTTAGTTTGCAAGGCCTACAAGGTGAGCAGAACGTGGAACATATAGCAGGCACATAAATGCTCCACACTTTCCAAATCCAAAGCCCACTAACCCTGTTTACTGAAAAAGCAAAGTATTGCCAAATGTCGAATCATCAGTCAAACATGACATGTGTCATGTGCCATTTACGGGGCTGCGTCATTCACAAACTGCATTTCAAGGACTAACACCGCCCAATGGATCGACAAGGACTGCCCCATTGCAAAGGCTCCTCCAAATGACGATGAGAAATCCAGAATTCTTTTGTTCAAATTTGGAGGACACATCCGGTTCATCCTCTGTTTTTAGTATCCCAAAACTGATCGTGCACCAGTGGCTTGTCTCTACCAGGCTAGGGGCAGGACTTCATGAGAATCTTTTGTAGACTGTCTCATTTGAAGAGAAGGTTTAAGTTCTGCCAACTAACTTTCAGTCCTCCAAAGCACACACATACACAGGGCGCATTCTTTGGACACGGTGGCCCCTAAAGTTGAGCTCACTGAGGCTCGTTCGTCTTCTCCAAAGACTTGATGGGTAGGGCTTCAATATATCGCTGTGCCCCAGCAGCTTTTGGATGCAACACAATGGTGTCATCCTCTCTTGACTGTTGCTTGGCGAAATTCACAAAAACCTAAAGGGAAATACATAGAAACATTAGGACTGACATTTGTTTAAACCACCAGCTCGGCAGATGAAATATAATGAGGAAATCTCAATATCTATCAAGTAAAATGGCAACTCAAAACACATAGATGTGAAATATAAAGAAAACAGTACATGTGTCTCAATTTGGATACTTCTGTTAGTACACTTACATGTACCATAGTACACTGTACACTATCTACTTACTCACATAGTGCATAAAATTTGACAGGGTAGTGGTTGTACTTAGTGAAAAACACATGCATTACTTACATTTATATAGTGCAGTGTTCACTGTTTCAATCGCAATCGCTGCAGCTTCCTCGTCCGCCAAAATAAATCTGCCGGCTTGTTTTCTCACTATCTGACTACAGTATGGTGGTACTTAGTGAAAAACACATGCATTACTTACATTTATATAGTGCAGTGTTCACTGTTTCAATCGCAATCGATGCAGCTTCTTCGTCTGCCATTTTCACAAGTTTGAATGCGTTGGTGGTTACGTAGCTTCAGCTACGTAGCAAAGATGGCGACCATTGAGGGTGAGTAGCATCCAGCGTTCCACACTCAACTTTTTGAGTGTTATGAGTGCACCATCCGGGCACTCACACTGTGACACTGAATTTTGCCATACTTCTCAATGTGAATGCACTTATGCACTCGAAATAGCGAGTGTAAGTACAGAAGTACGCTAATTGAGACACATTGCAAGATAAAGCATGGCCTTTGGCGGATGTCTGTGCTCTCCAAGTGCCCTTCTAGTTAATTATGTTTTCCTATACTCATTTACCTGGTCAAGCGTGGTCTGTGACACTGAGTAGTCCTCTATGTTGAGCTGGTCTTTGTTAGCCAGGACCATTTGAAAGATCCGGGCCAGGCAGGAGGAGGAGATCTTGTACTGTAGAGTGTTGTAGTGTTTCTCTCTCTGGATGCAGCCAGGGAATGTGCTCTCCATGAAGGCTTCGGCAGTGTTCAGGTCTGGGGCAGAACCGGGCTTCGCCGCCCTGATCTTCATGGTCACCACGTAGCCATCACCAAACCTATGTTCACATTGATGTAAGGTAAAGCAAAACCAAAGATCAGCAACTTCGTAGAATGCTAATTGGATTTTGTATTCATTGTTGAATGATTTTTTTTGACATTTTAATATATTTTGTAATGCGATATGGGATGAAGTAAAATGACAAACTTGTATTTGAGATGCTGAATGGTTCCCAAACACTTAAACGATCCATTAACCATAATTGCCAAGCGGGTACACAGCACCTCACATTCCTCCATACTGTAAAGACAGATGGCAACATTAGAATTAAAATCTGTGCTCATAAATATGCATGCACACACAAAGTCAAACACACCCACACAAAATAGTTTACCTGTGTGAGGTGAGGACCACAGCGCGTCTGTCCTGAATAACACTCATGATGGAGTTCCACAGGAAGCGTCTGGAGAGAGGGTCCATACCTGTAGTGGGCTCATCCTAATACACAGTAATAATAACAACAAACACATTAACATGTGTGTTCCCTATCCTCTAATCCTAGGGTGACCAAATGATGGCCTGCGTGTGAAATTATCTCCTTTTTAACCTCTTCACACAGAAACCAATATTTTACCATTTCTGCCTGTTCTATTTGTTACATCTTAAAGATAGACTTACAGATTTACACGTAGCATTGTAATATATAAACCAATATTTAGCCATGTCTGCCTCTTTTAACTTTACTTATTTACAGATTTACATGTAACATCATAATATTTTAAGTGGGCAGATACAGCAATACTTTTTGTAATATGTGTTGTAATATGCGAGTACACCAGTGAACTACTGTAATGTCAAACATTAAACTGTTTAGTAGTGTTCCATAGTTATTTTGATAGAAAATGAATTTGAATCAGGTTTTCTGCCTAGAAACACAGATTTTCTTGCAGTGTAACTAGTTGAAAACTATGCATTTACTATTGTTTGGCCTGTGACTTCTTATATTTTTCTGTATATGGCCCACAATCAAAAAGGTTCGGGCCAAACCAAGCACTGTCATTCGTGTTAGTCTCACCAGCAGCACCAGAGCAGGACAGCCAATCATAGCGATGGCTGTGGAGAGTTTCCTCTTGTTGCCCCCGCTGTAGGTTCCAGCACTTTGGCCTGCATACTCTGACAGACCCAGCTTCTGGATCGCCCACTCTGCAACCTGAGCAGGAGGAGGATACTGTAAGTGCCTCATGTTACAATTCAGTCAAACTTCAGTTAAAATAAATATGTATTAATACAGGAACAAAATTCAGCAGATCGACATGACGCTATACACTTGTTTGAAAATATTATAAGTTGTTTCATTCTTTGAGCAGTATTCAGTCATGATTAGCTCAATAAAATAACTGATTGTTGGTATTATTTTCTGCTCCAAAACAAACGTTTGCCTTTGGTAAAGGAAGGAACAGGATCAAAAACATTTGTATGTAGTGAAGTATTCACATGAGGATCTATTTTGGCATTACTGAAATGAGATAAAAACAAAGTTTTCTTCAAGAATTCAAGGTAGGAGGTGAGTAATTGATATAGAAATGCTTATTTTGAGTGTGAAATATTCCTTTAAAGCATAAATAGAATTTCAGTAATGCCAAAATTGATCCACAGTTGAAGACTTCACTTCATGCAAATGTTACGATCCTCTCTTTACTGGCTGCAGTGAAAGGATGTGCTACTTGTTTCTGCAACAAGGGTTGCCCAATGGTTAATAAGTTAGAGTTGTAGATTGTGTTAATTTTAGACACAAACATTATATATATATATATATATATATATATATATATATATATATGTATATATA
>JAOVVB010277923.1:0-17576 GCA_028570985.1 Heterobranchus longifilis | reverse complement strand
GATGGCTATGCCTTCAGGAGCAATTTGGGGTTCAGTATCTTGCCCAAGGATACTTCGACATGTAGACTGCAGGGGCCAGGGATGGAACCACCGACCCTCTGGTTAGTGGACGACCGCTCTACCTACTGAGCCACAGCCGCTCAGAATATAACTTTTCCTGTTATTTTCAGAAGCTTTTCATACAATTCTCTGTATGTATGAAATGCTGATATATGCCGACTGTATGTATTTTTTAAAAAGTTGTCTTACACCCCTTAAAATCAAGAAGAACCCCAGGTTGGGAACCACTGCACTAGAATATGCTCCAAAGAACAAATATTTATATAATTACCACCACGGCGACATTTTGCACAACACTCAGACCAAATGACTAGTGAGCCAATCACATTTGATTTTTATTAGTTTTAATTTTTGTCAAAGCTAAGATCGAACAAATACTTTTTACCTCAACATGTTTTAAAGTATAGAAAAAACTCCCTATAGGCAACCCCCTTATATTCTTCCACAAGTTCCAATGAACCCTCCCATCCAACTCCAGCATCAATGGGATTATTAAAAGAATGCCAGTCAAATCCCAAACAATGGAAAACTGTGTGGAAAACATGATGAAATATTGTATTTATGTTTATTTTATGTATTCATTTGAGGAACGTTACAGTCTCCTCATGGCTCTGCACAGATCTGATGTTTATTATTAGTCTCCCGTTTTCCGTCTCTTCAGTGACTAGTAACGTCACATGCTTCATGCATGATTTTTTTCACTAAGTCTGTTTCTTTGTTCCCTGTGATTCATTGTCAGTAAACTCTACAACCCCTTTCAATCACTGCTACAACTATTTCAAAAAAGTGTTGTTTTTGTCCTACTCACTCCTAAAAGAACATTTATATTTCATGCATTCCTTGCCAAAATCAAGCGCTGAGGCAGGAATCAAGAGGGAAACATCTCAGGAATAAGTCTGAGAGAGTTTCCATGGGGGTTTAGCTGTTCTTGGTTAGACCAGTGAGAGCAGAATGATGAGTGAACAGGACAGCACAACAACACTTATCAGGAGGTCTTTAGCTTCTTGTAAAGGTGTTTGTTAGCTGCCAGCGATGCCTCCCCCTCTTCTAGTGCAATTGGTCATGTGCAGGGGGAGAAACACAGGAAAAATATTCCTCTGCAGAAAAACTATATATTTTTTGTTCATTTTTGAAACAAACAAAATGAGGAATAATGTAACTTAAACAATTCCATACCAGCCTGGTCTCACAAAATGTCGTACGTATAACATGTAAATTTGTTAAGTCATTTTGCATGCTTTTTGCCTGCTTTTCACATTTTACACCATAAATTCACACCGGGCTTTCAACTGTAAACCCATCCACGTCAATATTAGACACTCAGATCAACTGCTCCGGAAATGCCAGATTGTCTCCCTGCAATGCACAGCTATCCCGCACTCTCCCACGTACTACTCACCTGGTTTCGACCCTGCCTGCCCCCCGACTCTCGTTTGCTGCCTGCCTGTTCGACGCTCCAGTCTTCTGTCCCCGACCTCAATTCCTGCCTCGTCCCTTCCTGGCTCTCATCTGCCTCTGTCCGTGGCTGCTCAGCGTTTCCCCGGCGATCCAGTCTCCGGGCTCCGAGCCGGCGATCCAGTCTCCGGTCTCCGAGCCGGCGATCCAGTCTCCGGGCTCCGAGCCGGCGATCCAGTCCCTGGGCTCCAACCCGGCGAACCGGGTCCGGAATCTGGTCCCACACTCCGGTCTTCGGGCTCCAGTCCAGCACTCCGGTCTCTGGAATCCAGTCCAGCACTCCAGTCTCCGGACTCCAGTCCAACACTCCAGTTTCCGGGTTCCGATCCGGTGCCCCAGTCTCCAGGCTCGGATGCAGTGCTCCAGTCTCTGGGCTGCGGTCCGGTCCAGCCTCCAGGCCGTCCATCTGAGGCTTCCTGCTCGGGTCCGGTCCAGCCTCCAGGTCGTCCGCCTGAGGCTTCCTGCTTCAGTCCAGTCCCGCCTTCAGGCCATCCACCTGAAGCTTCCTGCTCGGGTCCAGTCCAGCCTTCAGGCCATCCGCCTGAGGCTTCCTGCTCCAGTCCAGTCCCGCCTCCAGGCCGTCCGCCTGGGGCTTCCTACTCTGTTCCGGTCCAGCCTCCAGGCCAACTGCCAGAGGTTCCCAGCTCCCTTCCACCTTCAGGTCATCCTCCTGAGGGTTCCTGTTCTGCTCTGGTCCAGCCTTCAGGCCGCCCGCCTGAGGTTCCCTGCTCCCTTCCGCCTTCAGGCTGTCCTCCTGAGGGTTCCTGTTTTGCTCTGGTCCAGCCTTCAGGCCGTCCCCCCGAGTCTCCTGCTCTACCCTGGTCTGGCCTCTGGTCCCTGGTCACAGAGTGAGTTTCGGCTTCTGTTCCTCCATTCGTTTCACGCTGTGGAATGATTTCGTGGAGACTCCCGTCTCGTCACAGCGAGCCAACAGGCTGGCGCACTGACTCTCCCCTGCCTCTGTCCGTGGCTGCTCTGCGTTTCCCCGGCTCTTAACCGAGTGGGCTTCGCCCTCTGTTTCTCCGCCCGTCTCTTGGCTGTGGAACAATTTCCAGGTTTTCCCGACTCGCTGCTGCGAGCCGACGGACTCGCAGGTGGACTCGTGCCTGTCGGCCTGTACTAGCTGTACCATTGCCTGTGTGTGTGATTGCCTGTCACACAATACATAAATTCCTGTTCATTATACTTGTATACTTGTACTTGTTGTCCTGGGTGCTGCTATTGGGTCCTCACACCCCACCTCCGTTACATTATGTGGTGGTATGGTTTGGAGGACTTGTTACCTCCAAGTCCTCCAAACCATACGACCACATAAGTCGTTTGTTTCTACAAGCATTTCCTAAATTGGCCCCCCTAGCGGTGGCAGGAAATACGACCCTGTTGTGAAATGGTCGCAGTTTGGTTAGGTTTAGGTCAAAGCACTACTTGGTTAAGGCTAGAAAAAAGATTGTGGTTTAGGTTCAAATCAGTACAATTGTTATGTTCACTTCTCTGCATTCATGACTTAATTACACACTTGATATAGAACATGACAGAGTAGTTTTTTATGTAAAGTTAAAAAATAAAAACCTCTTCATTTAGAAGTTTTAATTTTCAAACAGGACATGACCAGTGTTCATGTCCCGTTTGAAAATTAAAACTTCTAAACGAAGAGGTTTTTATTTGTCAAAGTCCTGTGTTTGTTTGATCCATCCATCACCACCCCCCCGGCTCGCCCTAAACTGACTTTCTCTGACTTAATGTTACCAGACCTCCTGCTTTGCTCCCGTCATAATTACTACGGCCACAAAAGGGCGGCGCCTAACTATATATGTAAATGTAGGTCATAATTGCTGCTTGTACAAACAGCCTATGGGGCCATCTCCAAATAAAAAATGGATATGGGTAACAACATTTGAGAAAAAAAAGTAAAAAAGTTGCTCAGTCTAAGTCTAATAAAACTTCTAACTGTGATTTAGTCAATCTTCACATCATCTGATTACCTGAGAGGGAGAATCAGATGTCATAGAAAAAAAAAAACATTAGACACACACAGCGGTGCATTCCAAATGTTTCCCTTGTACAAAGCCATGCACTCTTCTACTGCTGGCATTGCGAGTGCTGACACCTATCACCTAACCTAATAACATCCTGCTCCACATACATCATGCCTAGATTTGATTAGAGATCTGAGATCTGATTTATTTATTTGTTTAGTGCAGGGACCCCAGCGTCATTATTTTCCCTTGTAAATAATTCAATAAAAATGTCAACCACCATCCCTGCTCTACATTAATATTATCTGTAATAAAGGTAGTGGGAGGGAGCAGGTGTACACAGGTAGAATGGGGGAAAGCAGACATACAAACACACCATCAGAATAGTCATATGACAAGCTAAAACAATATAGTTAGATCTGTAAAATAAGCACAAGCATCATACTTTACTGTCACATTACAGTTGATGTTTGATAAATTGTTTACCAAACATATAAATGTCATCTTGGTGCACCATAAATGCAGCTATATAAATGCAGTCTATTTACCATATAGTGGGTTTGTACATGCAGATTTATATTGCATTGTATATTGTGTTTACAACATAGTCTCATGTTTCAATTTCATGAACATTAGTGTCTCCTCTCAGGTTACATCTTCATAAACGGTTTATTTAGCTTAATCTTGACACAAAGTTTTACAGCGACTGAGTTGAATCAGAAAGTGACAGAAAATGAAACATAATTTGACCTTAAAGTCTCATCATCATCCTTTTTTAAATGAATGTCTCAAATGACTATGTAATATAAAAGGGGGCGCTTGCAGTGACAGACAGCCTACAATGAAATAGCAGCGCTACGGAGCTTTTTAGCCTCGTTTAGGTCATTGTTTGATTTTGTGGCCCGCAAATTCTGCTTTCATCAACCTTGTTTCCAGCAAAAAGGCTCAGATAAACCCACTGTACACGGCCAGCCAAACAGCAGACAGGCAGGTGTTGGCAACTAGCAGGGGAACATAGTGGAGCATTCAGCAGCTAAAGAGCCAGATATTTGTTGTGATGTTGATACTGATTTTAAGAAAGAAAGTCCACAAAAGCACGCACATCCAAAAGGTTAAAAACTAGGTGCTGGACAGAAGAATTTACAATTAATGCAAAAGTAGTCTGCGCACTAGATTATGCTCTCATGAAACATACAATTGAGTTATTTTTGTGACCGTAACTTATATACATACGTTAATTCACGTAAAACACACATCTTTATTTTGAGCTAAACCACAATGTTTTACTAAACTTACTAACCAAGTAAGTAGTTCATACATTTTGTTTGAATTCACAATGTTAACCACGTGTTTAACTGAGACCGTAGTGAAGGGTCATAATTTGATGCATAAAAGTGATGACCAGGGTTCCTGACAGCGTCCGAATGCGACGCGTTGAGAATCAGGTGTAAAATGACACGGCACTGACATGTGCGAAAAGTGGCATGCTCCTTATACACTTTCCCATGAGATCACATTGTTCTGAGTGGTTTAGAGATTTTTAGAGAAGTGATAAGCATCACATGCTTTTGAAACACTAAACAAATCCACTATGAAGTGTTGAAATATCCCATGCCTGATTATCATAAAGAAGCAGTATTAATGCTCTTTACAGGTGTACCCTGTTCTGTATGTTTTTCACTGTATCCATACTGTGATTCGACAGTATTTTCCAGCCATCAGTCTTGGGGTCATTGGGGGCCCGTATGTTTGTGAGATGTCTGTTTGGCTGTTGTGAGCTAATGCAGTCCTGCTGCACATGAGACCTGAGATAATCAATACTCTGTCAGACATACTTAGAGCACCTCTGTGTTAAAGCAGCTGTAGGGAGGGTCTCCTCTGTCTCACACGGAGATAAAGCCACCAACCTTGCGTCCCCCAAGAGCTCCCTTCTAAAGACAAGGGTCGCCACTATCCACTTCTAATCTTCTGTGGCTTCAGAGCCGCGTGTGCTCACAAAAAATAAAGAAATAAAAAGAAAATGGTATTTGCACTCGGGGGAGCATCGCACTTGTAGAAGTGGCTGCTGCACAATAATTGCAGGCAGGCTGGTAGGTGAGGAGGAATATGACAATCTGGGATGGCAAATTGATTTTCACTTAGTATGGAGCACATGTTTTTACATTACGGAAAAATAGGTATCAGTGCAGATAGGAACTTACCATGTCTTGTTTGACAATGTAAATTTGCATCCATCTCATTTGCAGCAAATCCCCTAATTTGACACTCAAATTGGCATACAGCAAGGGCATAGGTTTCGTTTCAACATGAGGGGGGGGGGGCAGATGTCAAACAGGGTTTGGGGGTTCTCCCTCAGAGATTTTTGAGCGTTAAACTTAAAGCGTTTCCTGCATTCTGGTGATTTGTTTTCATGCAGAAATGTATGGTGGAAATGTCTTTAACCCTGCGAAGACAGAATGTTTGCATGATCCTGTTTAAATTGATCTAAAATAAAAACCATAATAGCAAGAGCATTCATTGTTTTTTGCAGCAGAAAGCTAATATTAGGCTTATGTCTTTCGCGTCATGTTGTATGCTCATGATGACATCATTATGTTACTTGAGGTACAAAACCATCAAAATGCCTTTGCAATGAGCATATCTCAAAAACTAAACAAAATTACATAGTCCAAATAACTTATGGGATGTTAAGAAATAAAATAAAAATGCACATGTTCTACATATTGAGGGGGACATGTCCCCTGACCCTAACCCTACCCCCCCCCCCAAAAAAAAATAAAAAATAAAAATCTATGCCTACAGAATACATGGTCAAAATCATCTCCAAATCAGATTGTCCTCTTAAATGATCAGATGAATGCATGTGTCCTTTTATGAATGTTAAATTGTGGCCCTCTCATCTCGGATTCTCCAGAATTGTGAGTAAATCCCAAACACAGAGCATTCTCATTTCAATCAGTAAACCATCGTCAGGATGTTTCATCTCTTTTGCATGGATAGGGCTTGTTTCACTCAAGCCTCCCATCTCAGGGTTTCTATAAGAGCATGTGCCTCATTATTGGGTTTCATCTCCTGCCATATTTTCTCCTATGGGAAATCCATTGTTTCAGTATAAAAAGCATCTCATTTCACTCTCTGATTTGTTTACTTGGCTAATGGGACTGCAGTGTCCTTTGTTGAGCCTTTGCGGAGCGTGACAGAGCTCTGCTGTATTGTGGAGAGAGAGAGTTTGGCTGGAAGAGAGGCTGAATCTCACCATTTGATATCAGGGAGGCTTTCATGCTAGATTTAATGACTCTTCGCCAGCTGACATAATTGCACTTTCAGATTTTTAATAAGAATTTTAACATAATAAGGGAGTAATGTGCAGTGTCGTGAACACCACTTTTTACAAATGCTTTGCTTTTTAACTGTGATAATAATAGTAATTACAAAGATAATATGCTCTAATTGCAAGGAGGGGATAAATTACTTTTTTGCCCTCCTAATCCTATATCTGCGAGCATCCTTCTCCTGCTCTCATTGTCTGCTCTTGCAACAGGTTGCATCAGACATTAAAGGAATATTTGAACATACAAACAAGCTGTTGGTCGTAAGTAACGCTGACACTCATAACAATATTTTTAATTTAAGTAAAGGGCTGAGAAACGACATTGTCCATCACAGTGACATCACTGGCTCGGTAAATGTCATACTGTATATCCTGCAGAGGTAATAATCCACATGACATGTGTAATCATGTCTGCGATTTAGCTGCAGAGCTGTTTGTGTTACATACAGTACGTTAGGTCAAGCACTGTAGAACATGTGGAAGGAAAAAGGCTCTACCATATTTTTGCTGTCAGGTGAAATCTGTTATGTTTTTACTGACGTTGAAGCATTTAAGTATTTATGCTAACATGCTCACAATGCTAAGATGCTGATGTTAAGCAGAATCAGAATGTTGTTTATTGCCAAGTATTATGAACACTATTAAAAAATGCAATACAAATATGACAAAAAATACTATAAAAATAACAATAAAAATATGAAGAAATACTATAAAAATTCTATAAAATATATAGAAATACTATGAAAACAGGAAAATTGTTTGCCATGTTCAGCATGCTGATATTACAGATTGTGACCTGATGATGGCACTAAATGAAAAGTCAGGGAATCACCACAGTCATTGCAATTCATCCATTTGTCGAGACATTTCATTCAGTGTCACAAATGTGAACCTCATCGTGGCGCTAGAGGAAAGGTCAGGGGACCATCAAAGTCATAAGGATTCATCCTCTGGGGACCATGAATCTTTGAAATGCCAACAGACTGGCATTGCTGTCCACAGTGCCATGTCGTTAGCATGGCTAAAAGAAGGCTATAAACATCATTGGTTTGCAAAGTTCCTGAAAAGTACACATAGAGATACTGAATGAATGTTTTGCTTGCCAATGGTGATATGACCAAACCACTTGCCAAATGTACTATCATGACATCACAACAACACGCTTTGTGCTTTAGCTCAGTGAATGATGATGCCAGTTTGGCAGAGGCACAGCTCTCCCTGGCCGGCTTATCACAAAACAGCATTGCTTGAGCTGTTGTCAGAGTAGAAAATGCCTTTCCCTGCATCTCTCACCGAGTCCTTGGGCCATCACAGGGTGAAATGCCCATTGTTTTGTTTATACAATATCAGAGGTGCTGGCGCCTTAATCTCAATAAAGAGGGCCATTGGACTGAATAATCTGTATGATTGCCCTTTAGAACTGCTGTCAATGCTATTCTCCTTATCCGGCTTCTCAAAGCCTCTCTCCCTGCAAGAAGTCTATGTGAGGGGAATACAATGCAGGTAGTTCAGACGCCACAAAAGGGCACTGCATTAGAAAGCCATACCTCTGCTGTGTGACCTTTGGCTATGGTGGGGAGGTCGGTTGAATCCCTGTGGACACCCAGTCAGCTCCAGTCAAGGGAACAGAATAGATTCTAAATCTGTGATTCGAGGGGTGCACATCAGCGAGCACCCAGGCAAATGGCAGCTTATTGTTCTCAGTGTTTTACACTTTTGTAAATGTAATGCTCGGCGTGGGTGGTAGGAAACTGTGCACAATGCACAAATCTGTGTCTCACAACTGGATGTGACTGAGATATGAATCCATGTCAACATGTGGTTGAGAATGTTTCACCTTTATTACAGTATGCATACTTTTGGGCATGCTGTATATAAACTGCATATCACTGATTAAAACATTTATCCCATCTTGTAAAAGTGAGATTCCCATGTCATTTTTTATTATAAAGCAGGTCCAGGAGCTATATAAATACTGTGAAAGTATCAAAACGTTCAATGCACAGAGAAATGCACACAGCCCGTATTCAGAAACTGTGCCTTTAAACGAGCCGCCAGGACTTCTGTAAAGTTGTGATGTCACAATAATATATAAAGGTAGAAAGTGCTGCTATACAGTGCAGCTACAGTCATTCCCCGGCATTTAGCGCCTGTCTCTTTAAGCCCCCCTTCTGAAAAAGTCCAGTCTGCTCTGATTGGTCAGTGTTTCTGGGTCTTACGCATTGCGCTCTGCAATCATTTCATCACAGAGGGTGAATAGAGGTATATTCAGACAGACAGTATTAAAAAAGTTGTGTTTTCTAAATATTAAAGCATGTAAACATGTTCTAATAGAAACCAAAAATAGTATGTATGAACCCGAAATGAGCATAATATGTCCCCTTTAAAAATCCTAACAATCATTTATGAGCACAGGCTTCTCATCGCATTCTTTTCTCAATGAACTGAGGATCAATCTTTTTTCTGAAGTAGAACTGATACTGTATTTGTGTCTCTAGGTATGTCAAAATGGAGGATGAATGAAAGTGCTGCACTTAATTGCATGAAAAAAGATTTCAGTTTCCAAACCAATGAGTCATTGCATGCTGAGAAGATACGCCGAAGCCCCTGGGGAGATGAAGAGAGGGGATTGTAAAAGCCTAAAATGGGATCATCTTGGCTGAGCTATTTTTTCCAAGCAGAATGGGATAACAATTCAAACACTCAAGTACAGAATGCTGTCTGCTGTAATATGGCCACAGCTCTATCTCCTTTGACAGTACTAAAAGATGGGGCATTTCAAAATGCACCTCTGTTGTGCCTGGCTCCCACTTATATTGTACTCTTTTTGTTTTTTACCATTCTGGACACATTAGTACTGCTTTGTCCACACCAAAATGCTATGACAGGCCAATGTTTCTTTTTGACACTTGACACTGGGCCTGATTAAAGGTCCCACATTGTAAAAAGTGAGATTTCCATTTTTTTTTAAATTATAAAACAGATCTAGGTGCTATAGAAATACTGTGAAAGTATGAACACGCTCAATCCACAGAGAATTGCACACAGCCCGTATTTAGAAACTGTGCCTTTAAACGAGCCGTCAGGACTTCTGTGAAGTTGGGCGTCATAACTATGCTATACGGTACATATAAAGTGCTGCTAAAGTGCCGTTACAGTCATTCCCCAGTTGTAATGATGGTGCAGAAATGCAGAGATGTGGAAGACCCAGAAACACTGACCAATCAGAGCAAACTGGGCCTTTCGGGATGGGGGCTTAAACAGACAGATGCTAAAACAGAGCATTTCAAAGAGAGGGTGAATACAGGTATATTCAGAATATTCAGGTATATTAAAACAATTTTTTTTTTGCAATAAAGCATGTAAACATGTTCTAGTAGAAACCCAAAATGCAATGTATGAACCTGAAAGTGAGAAAATATCATTAAATCGTCAGAACTGTTACCACAGATGTGTTGCTCAGAGCTGTCGCTGGCAGCATTATCATCATTAACACCACCATTATCATTAACACGCTTCTTTTTTTGTGCTAATCAACAAATCACAAAACACAACATACTTCATTAAACCAGTTAACAAATCACGACTAAGTACCTAACAAGTATGGGCTGTTGATCTGGTTTTTTGTTTCCCCATTCCTCAATGTGGATGTCCAATCTGTGCTGGTATTCTATGCAGTCCGTTATTGCACAGCCACTCATACAGCAGTTGACTGTTTTATTGGCAGGGTTGGTAACAGACGTATATGTAATGTAATGCACATGTAATCAGGATAATGTCATGAGATCACAAAAAATAAATAACTATAATTAGTCCAGATTACATTTGAATAAAAAAATGCAATTCCATTATAGTTACATTGTCAATCATTACTTGATCATATTTTTGATTACATCTTTAAAACATGGCAATTTTAAAATTATGAAAATTGTACTTGGCCTATCCCCCCTGCTAAGCTGTCCCGGTCATTGCTCCACTCCCTCTGCCAATCTGGGGAGAGTTGCAGACGAGCACATGCTTCTTCCGACACATGTGAAGTCACCAGCTGCTTCTTTTCACCTGACAGTGAGGAGTTTCACCTCCAGGACATAGCGTGTGGGAGGATCACACTATTCCCCCCAGTTCCCCGACCAACCAGAGGAGGCACTAGTGCAGTGACCAGGACATATGCCCCTATCCGGCTTCCCACCGCAAGTCAATTGTGCCTGTATGGACGCCTGACCAAGCCGGAGGAAACACGGGGGCTCCAACCTGTGACCCTTGTGTTGGTAGGCAGGTAATCTACCACTGCTCTACACGTACGCCCCAAATTATGAAACTTTTTTTATGAATTATGATATCATATTTTTGTAAAGGTGATTTAATTTGACCAATTCTACTGTATATCAAAGTAAGTTACTCCTGTCAGGGTCCCAGGTTTGTTAATAACTTAACTAATACTTATTTTTGTTTATCATGATGATTTATGGATAATGGAGTTTTTATTCCTTATTAATTACATTGAAAATGGAAGATGAGCATTTTGAGTAAGTGTTCTTCATGCGTTAAAGTGCAAACTCCTCCATGTGGCCTTTGATTGAAAAACCAGCAGCAACAAAAATGTACACAAAAAAAACGCATCCCACATGTCATAGAATACACACAGTACACCTGTAGTTTGTGCAGTACCATTTTTGTAAGGATAATTTGATTTGACCAGCTGTAAATACTGAATATGCAAAATACATTTGATTTGCATTGAAAATGTTTTGAGATCTTTAAAGAGAAAAAAAAAATATTTGTGGAACTCAAATTTTTATGGCCGTGTCCATTTTTTTTGGCTTAAGGTGCAATGTTTTCAGTGTTTGATTTTGAAGTAATCTAAAAGTATTCAGATTAGAATACATATTTCTGTAATCCAATCGATTACGTTCCTAATTACAAAAATCGCCATGTAATTTGTCTTCAGTAACTGACTACATTTCAGGTAAGTAATCTTACCCAACCCTGTATATTGGCATATTTTCTATCTTCACACGATCACACAGCACATGTCCCAACACATCCACAGTGAAACTTGTTGCACAGTGAGGTGTTTAGTCTGGCGCTGGAGCACATATGGAGCACAAATGCTACCAGCTGACTCTACCTATTGGCTCCCAGCAGTGTGTATCTCCAGCTAGCAGCAAGCAAGGCAGCAAGCATAATCAGACTGCCTCTTTTTGTTGTATTTCCTCAGCAGTGAAATCTGAATCCTATTAATCTGCTTTGGCTGTGACAAAATGTTGTAAAATGTAATATGATCCGTGCTGTTCATTGTGCAAACTGTTAAATTGTTTGGCTGTCCGAAATGCAGTTCTCCGCTCCAAGTGAGCGGCAGTGATGCCTCCGGGCAGTGAAGAGGAGGCTCCACTTATCTCAGTCAGACTCTTTTGCAGTGAAGACGGTTGATGGTGGCAGCAGCTGGCTGTCGTGATACAGAGAACATAAAGTTGTAGATGTGGATGTAGACTATTACAAATTAAAAAATGTACCATAGTATAGACTAACCAGTGAATTGCTTTCTTCATCAGTCAGCTGCAGTATATTATTGAACATATGCCAGAAGCTATTGCAGATATTGTACCATGGTCATGTCATTTGTAGTATAACCAGATCCCGACTTGTAAATGCATGTCAACATCGCAACTGCACGGGGATCCCATATCTTTTCTGAAAGCTCTGATATATCCAACTTTCAATTCTACATGATATGAATGCAGCATTATTTCCTGATACAACTGTAGAATCCAGGGCACCATAATGTTGATTCTCAAACTCTATAGTGTTAAATAAGGATAAGATTGATTGGTGGTGCATCCATAACTACTACAGTCCATGACCTTGTTGTGATGCACCGTGCTGTTGTCTTTTGTCAGCAACATGGTTGCTATTCTTCTTAAGGCCTAATCTTAGCAGCAGAAAAACTAATCCACTGTATCACAGTGACGATTAAAGAACATATTGATGTCAGCTGCTACATTACAAATGTAATGACAAACATCACTTAAGACCAGAACTGCTGGTGCCAAACAAATAGTGGGAATGTGACTGGGACATTTCAGTAAATCACTCATTTATACAATAATCATCCTACTACTATAATTGGAGAGTGGTCCATGTGTGTGTTTGTGTGTCCTTGCATATCTCCACAGCGGATCATCTGATCTTACACTTGGTGGGTGTATTGCTGTGGACCCAAGGATCTTGCCAAGGATTATAGATGTTTTGAAGTGGGGTTGTATGAGGTACTTATCCATAGTCAGTGTATTACCAAGTCCTGACACGGAAGCTAAGCAATGTACTGCTGTGGATGGGGTCACACAGCAAAACTTATTTTAGCCAGCTAAAATAAATCAATATCCCCAGTTCCCCACCGTAAAGCTCTGTGTAATGGCAAGGTAAAGCAGTGAAAATATTCTAAATATAGCATACACTTAAACTTATATCGATTTATTTTAGGTGGCTAAAATATGTTTCACTGTGGAACTTGGAACTCCTGTCTGCTCCAAACTGGGGGCGTACTGACCGCCATCTACTGCAGATAATACACTGACTATGGATGGATAAGTACCTCATACAACCCCACTTCAAAAAATCAGAACTATCCCTTTAAGAACTGTTTGTAGCAACTGTGGAAAATACCTTGTATCAATACTGTAGTGACCAGCTATGGAACCACAACTCCGTTATATATGATATAGAAACTGGCACTGGAAATAACCCAATAACACCCAATAACCCAAAGACACTTTTTGATGCATGATTGCCAAATGTAAGCAATAAAAGTAAGTGTTTGATACGACTGTAAACAATACTCATATTTGGGAGGTTTTAACATTTTGTAGCATTCCCTCAAAGCTACATTTGCATGAAATAGCCCCATGAGCATTGACACTGTACTATACTGCTATACTATACTAGATACTGCGATCTGTTAATATTCCTCTCCTTGCTCTACTCTTCAGTGTATTTCATTACACAGTAAAGATTCCCTGCCTCAACTGTTGACCTCTGCAGTGAGTAGCAGTTTGCACAGAATCAAAGGCAGAGAACATTTTAATTACTCTCTTAACTGTTCAACAGCAGTTATGAGGTTAGAATGGGTGAGACAGGACAGTGCCAAGAAATGCAATTTACTGTTCCATCCAGTCCGCCTAGTCTTTGTTTCATGCCAGTTTGAGTTGAAGATTTAAAGTGAGTCAAGGCCCAAAGGAAAATGATTAGATATGAGAGCTACACTTAGGGCTACACTAGGCAGCATCATACTGGCAGCTCCTCCTGGTAGATAAAAGGTGGCTGTTTAAAGATGCATTAATCAATTTGGGGGTTAAGGGTCAGAAGAACTCCAAAAGAAGCTGATAAATGCACATCCCTGATATAAATATCACCACCATTTTTCTGGCCATCTGGCTTAACATATATCCAATAATATCTATTTTTAGCTCTGTTTTGGTAGCCACCAACTCCAAAATATACAACATATAAAACAACAACATATGCATACTTATATTAACTGTTAGTATCAGATTGACACAATTGCATTCCTTCTCAGAGTCATCACTCAGTCAAATGTGAACACAGACAGGACTCACACTTTTTCAGATTTAGCATGACTTATGGTGTGTTCACACCCAACGCAAAGCAAATTTTTCATGCAGTGTGATTACATACAGTACAAAGTCAATGCAACAATGCGAATAGACACGAATTTGGGGGCGACATGAATGATGCGAATATTCAAATTTTTCATGCTGCTGTGCCATGAAAGCCTATCAGCATTGAGATTCTCCTGCATAGCATAGCTAAGTTGTTTGCTTGTCATCTTGCAGACAGACCTGACAAAGCATGGATTCAGACTTTTTACAAATCGGCATTATGGTGTAGTTATTTTGGCATCCTTTTGATCCGTTTATTGCAATTAAATGGTAAATGGACTGTACTTATATGGCACTTTTCTAGTCTTTGCGACCACTCAATGTGCTTTACACTGAGAGTCATTCACCCATTCACACCATATGAGGATGGCAGAGGTTACCATGCAAGGCACATGCTCATCAGGGGATATAAACATTCACACACATTCACATGCCGACCTTCTGGTTAGTGGACGACCGCAATTAAATCACAGCAAAATCGGTTTATTTGGGGTTCATACTGCTGGAGAAGCGACAGTCATCCAGATGCAGTTCCTGGAGAAAGCGGTGAAATTCACAGAGCCGATATTATGAACCCACACATTACGGCGTTTGGTTTTCATTGGTATGTTGGTATCTACACCGGCACGGCTCACACGTGTAACACAAATAAACACAAATGCATATGCACAAATGATTGTGCGAGTAAAGGCAAACATTTCCTTAGTGTTTGGTGTGAACACAGAATTATAGAAAAAGATAATCCTTCTAATCACATTCTAAAGTTTTCTTCAGTATCAAAAGCAATCCAACAATAGTTGTGTGTACATCCATGGTAACAGTGCAAACAGAAACAACAACAAACTGCTAAAAGCTAATTCTGCATGACTTTTCATTGTACAAAGAATTATATAGGAAATAAAAAATGCTGTGCAGTCCAGTCTCTCTGGCAACACTGCTACTACTTCTTGCTTGCATCCTCCAAAGCATTATGGTGAATGTAGTTCCAAAATTAGACCATCATATAGCTGGTAGAAAAATAATAAAATGTGATATTTTATGACAAAATGTCCTATCAACATGGTCCATTTTTATTAAGCCAACATGGTCCTTCTATCGCTGAAACAATGACACCTTTCTGACACCAACTATATGGCCTGTGTTGAAAAATATGTGACATGCCTATTTAACTGCTAGAAGCCTGTAAATAAAGGGAATGAAATCCAAGCAAAAAAGCCAAGGTTTCAAATGGTTGATTAATGTAATTTTAAACCAACAAATCTCATAAGATGACATCAGTACATCAGTAAACCTGCACATAACCGCTCCAATTGAGGTGTGCACAAAAAGCGAAGTTTTTGATGTATCCCTTATTGTGATGAAAAACTTTGTGTCCATAATGATACGCAAATTTAATGTGGACAAATAGAACAAATCTACAGCATCTATGTTCTACTTTGTTGGAAGGTCACTGGGCGACTCATGCTGATGAAATGGCTTTTACAGTATATACAAGTGCTGCTTTAATGTTAACCTTTGTATGTCTGTGGGATAAAAATAGTATGCTGTGTGAAAAAAGAAAGTGGGGGACAGGAAAGAACATGTTTATTTACATGTATTTGTGTGTGTGCACACATGCATGTATGCACATTATGTGTATAAGTGTGAGTTTTAATTAAGTGTGCAGCATGTGTGTGTTTATCTGAGTGTTAGCCAAAGTGTGCTGGGATGATGCAGGAGAGGTCCTGCTGGGGAGCGGCAGTCAGGGAAAACATCTGGTCTTCATCAGGCACGATCAGGCACAGAGGCCGGGAGCAGGCTGGCAGATGGTGGAGAGGTCTCTACACAATAGGGAAAGCCCACTCCCACCAACACCAGCACCATTACCACCTACACACACACACACACACACACACACACACACAGAAATACTGTAGATGTACGCACAAACATAGACACACACATGCACACAACTTGAATGTGTCATGAAAACTTTAAAAATCACCAGGTATTACAACATGAGATGGTTATTTTCAGCAATGGAAAAGGCAGCAGCGCTAAAGTGAATCACTTGCGATTCAAGCCGTGGCCCGACGGTCTGCATTTTAAGCAACAAAACCTTTAAATACACTTGAGAATCTTTATCTTCCTGGAGATGCTGAGCCAACAGTGATGCAAAGTACTCCAATTTTTGTTGTCTTTTTTAAGCTCTATCTCCAAGAAAATATTTGCTTTACAGGTTCCATACCATGCTCATTTTCAGGTTTGTAGTTTAGGTTTCTACTAGAACATGTTTACATGCTTTAATGTTCAAAAACACTTTATTTTTTCTCACACTGTCTGTCTGAATATACCTGTATGAAAGTTTTAGCACCTGTCTCTTTAAGCCCCCCTCCCAAAAAAGCCCAGTCTGCTCTGGTTGGTCAGTGTTTCCGGGTCTTTCTGTATCATTGGAGCTGGGGATTTTGATACTTTAACAGTATTTATGTAGCACCTAGACATGCTTTATAATAAAAAATGTAAAAAATACATGGAAATCTCACTTTTTAGAATATGGGACCTTTAATAACTTAATACTGTTTTAATGGAAACAGAATTGCTGCCTGGACTATATTCACTGGCAAAAGTGTGACACCAACTCCCACTTTTCACACAATCTCATGTCCATTTTCTGATGCAATGAAAAACATAATTGGTGACATTGTGGCACAAAAACCAGAAGACATTTTTCTTCCACCAAAATCAGTGACTTAGTGTTGTAAAGCATTGCGCACTTCTCCCGGGAGATTGTACCTTTGATTGTGTCATCAAAGTTACAAGTGCAATGCAGGCCTTCAGGGTACAGACTGGGAATGACAGAGGCACCAGTCTCTCTATACATATTCTCATTATCAGGTTTGTATGATATATTACAAAAACATATGCACAATCACTGTTATGTAGGTGATATCTACGTATGGAAGTTACGTTACAGGTTAACTTAAAATAACAATGTTGACATCTTGATAACAAGACACGAACACCCGTTGCCTGGATGAAAGTCCTTTGTTTGTTTGTTTGTTTAACCCATCCACCACCCCCCCCCCCCCCCCCCAACAA
>JAOVVB010277914.1:0-17577 GCA_028570985.1 Heterobranchus longifilis | reverse complement strand
AAAAACACATTATTTTTCTCATACTGTCTGTCTGAATATACCTGTATTCACCCTCTGTCTGAAACGCTCCATTTTAGTGCCTGTCTCTTTGAGCCCGCCTCCCGAAAAAGCCCAGTCCTCTCTGATTGGTTAGCATCTCTGCACCGTTATTGCAGCCGGGGAATGAATGTAACTGCACTGCAGCAGCACTTTCTACCTATTTATTATAGTTGTGACATCACAAATTTATGGAAGTCCTGATGGCTCATTTAAAGGCACCATTTTTTAATATGGGCCATGTGCATTTCTCTGTGGATTGAGCGTTTCGATACTTTCACAGTATTTATATAGCATCTAGGCCTGCTTTATAATCAAAAAGACATGGGAATCTCACATTTTACAATGGGGGACCTTTAATGTAATGTTAAATACATTATTTTTTTCAGACTGCTGGAACACCTGTATTCACCCTCTGTGTGCAACTCTCCATTATAGCGCCTGTCTCTTTAAGCCCCCATCCTGAAAAAATACTAGTCTGCTCTGATTGGTCACCGTTTCCGAGTCTTCCGCATCTGCGCTCTCAGCGTCCCTGCTCTGTCATTGCAGGGGAATAACAGCACTTTCTACCGCGATAAATCGGCAATTAAAGCTTTTAAACCAGAATCTTCACAATCGAACATGTTCCAGCATGAATTTGATCCAACATCGGCGAGAAATTAACAACATTGGTAACCAAGATTACAGCTTTCCCTGATGTTAGCATGTAGCTACATGTAGCTGTGTATGTAATGTAAACACTGCAGTAACATGCCTGGAGCAGATGACCATATAAAGAAATCTGGCACAAGTTGACATCAGCTTGTAGCCAAAGTAGAAAAAACTGTTTGAAACTGAGTATTCAGAATGGCCTAAAGCCTGAGGTTTTTGCTCACGGGTTACTTTTAAATAACGTTTACCATATTATTTGAAACTTTGACTGCGTTTAATATGAACATCCAACATTGTAATGTTATGACAGAAAATAAGGAATAGCCCCTTTAACTTTCAAATACATGTAGTACGTCACACAGATACTCTCTATGTTCCTGTGTGACAGCAGTTGTTTTTCTCCTGCGCAGGTTCAGCGGAATGGGCGGACGTTCCTCAGGAGTGATGGCAGCTTGTACATTGAACGAGCAGTCCCAGAGGATGCTGGGACATATGTCTGCACTGCGGTGAATGTAGCAGGCTCCATGAACATCACAGTCAGCCTGGAGGTCCACGGTAAGAGCACATGTTAAAGGAACTGTCGTACATTTGAAATCGTATTCGCTTTCTTCCCAAGAGTAAGATGAAAATAACTAAAAATCTAGAAGCAGCAGATGATTATCTTAGCTTGGCATAAAGACTGGAAGCAGGAGGAAACAGCTAGCCTCGCTCTGTCCAAAGATAACTTGTGGATACTCCAGGAAGTCAATGGACCAGCCAAGAAATAGTTCCATTACACAACTCCCTGTAAAACCACAAATTGTAGTTTTTACATTTAAGCTTTTGTATGCATTAAACAAATTAGATGTATGTACATTAGGGAGCTTCAGATATGTTGGTAGGTGGATTTTAAATGGCTGACTGCCTCAGCTGTACTTTGTGTTCAGTGAATGTTAGCATGCTAACTAAGACCTCCGGGGCTGAAAAATGAAGCCAATGCCGAAGTGCGAAAAAATGCAGTTCTTAGAATGGCCACTTGAGGCTGGCTCCAAAAGTGATCCAATCCCCATAGACCCCCATGTTAAAAGGCCTAACTTTACAGCAAAAATAAACATGTTTACAGCCTGGTACAAAAATGGTTTTAGCCTCTATAGCTAATTTCCCCGTTCATGACCACTGTATGGGGGGGTGAATTTTTATATAACGCACCCGTTTAAATTATAGTAAGGCTCAAAGCTATGCATAATTAAGGGCGTGGCTGCTTTGAGTGATCGGTGGATGCCGTCACAGATGACTAGCTGCTATCTGTCTGCTAGATCCACCCCTTGCTCCTCCCCAGCTTCACACTCTTGTCCAAATTTGGTCACTTTTGGCTCCAAAAAACCAAGATGGCAACGACCAAAACACCAAACTCGAGGCTTCAAAACGGTGGTCCACAAACCAATGGGTGATGTCACGGTGTCCATTTCTTTCACATTATCTTCTATGATGCTAATACAGCTGAACAGAGCTGCTAGCATATCTTTAGACCAAACAAGGCTAGCTTCTTCCAATGTCTATGCTAAGCTAAGGTAACTGGCTCCAGCTTCATCTTTAGCATACGAACATGATGGTGGTATCAATCTTCTTATTTAACTGCCAGCAAGAACGCAAATAAGTCTATTCCCCAAAATGTCACACTTTTCCTTTAAGTTCCCATTCCTGAATACAGTTTCTCAATGCTAAAGACACTGGCCGGTCTGGACCAAAGATCATGGTTTGGACAGTCAGGTCAACAATGTGCTGACTCACCGTGGAAAACAACAATATGTCAATGACTTGACCACCTGCTGTCATCATAGTGAGAGGGCTCATTTATTGCATGCTTTGATGAAAGGGTCATTTTGTTCATAATGACAGACAGGCCAGATTACGGTTCATCATGGGTCAGTAATGAAGAAATGCCTCGAGCGTTGACACTGCCAGTGATAATGCTGCGGGTCCGATTCTTCACGGCCAGTCAGACAGCTGTGTTTTCTGACCTACTTCTCCCACAGTGCCCCCTGAGATCAACGCTGGTCCGTACCACTACATAGCCAACGAGGGCGTGGCCATCACGCTATCATGCGAGGCCAGCGGAGTTCCCAAGCCAAATGTTGTCTGGTCCAAGGTAGGATGTCTCACTCGCTGTCGAAATCTACTGTTCTTAATGATTGCTTTGGCTGCATCCCATAAACCCATGCATGACTAATGGTTCTTGTCTAGTTCTTATTCTCACAACTTTATCTAGTGAGGATCACACTTGGCTTTCATTCGCCGTAATTCATCATTAATAACTGTTGATGTAATAGCTATATCAAGCATGTTACAGTCAAACAAAAGATCAGTTTCCAAACCTGCAATAGTGAAGGATCTTGATTTTTCTTAAGGTGTTGAGCCAAAACCAGTCATCAGTAGACTTTTATTGTCATCAGCACTAGCATAAGGACAGTGGTGGTAAAAGTCATGTGTAGGCTCTAATTAATTACTTAAGATTCAATTTTATTTTTAATAAATCCTTTTTTTTCCAATTGGCATATTAATTTAACAACACAGTTTCTCTCTCTGGCCTTATTTTTCTCTGGTTTGTCCAAAAGCTCTAAAAATACCATCAACAATAACACTTTGCATTGCAATCAAGATTTGATTAACCTGACCAGGGAGGATGTAACCATGGCAACTTTAGCACATTGCTGCTTGACAATAAGAAATCACTCAGGATTGTATTGTACCTTAGGAATCAATTTAAAACCTTTCTTGCAGCACCTTCCAGTACAATGCTGGAGTTAAAAAAAGAATCATATCACATGGAGAAAACCTCAAAGGTTATATGTAACCAGGCTGAACCGGTGCAAAGCTTAAAGGGATAGTTTGGATTTTATGAAGTGGGGCTGTATGAGGTACATATCCATAGTCAGTGTATTACCTACAGTACATGGTGATCGGCATGCCCCCAGGAGTCCTGACACAGAATCAGTGTGCTGCTGTGGATGGGGCCACATAGCAAAACATATTTTAGCCACCTAAAAAAGGACCAACTAAAAAAAGCAATGTCAGTTTAAGTGTACACTATATTTAGAATATGTTCACTGCTTTACCTTGCTGTCAGACAGACCTTTACGACGGAAAACCGAAGCCGTTATATACATCTATGCTCTCCTTAAAGTCACCAAGGAGCCATGTATAGTCTTTGTATATGTGCACGCTCTACCACTGAGCCACCAGTGCGCTCCAGGTGGTCCTTTCTTAGGTGGCTAAAGTACGTTTTGCTGTGTGGCCCCGTCCACAGCAGTACATTGCTTAGCTTTCTTGTCGGGACTCCTGTCTGTTTCTCCAAACTGGGGGCGTGCCGACCGCCATCTACTGTACGAAATACACTGACCATGGATAAGTAACTCATACAACCCCACTTCAAAAAATCCAAACTATCCCTTTAACCTACCCAGAATGCAAAAAGAATGAACTTTATCATCAAACATTATCACTTCATGTGTTGCTTGTGACTGACTACAGTCATATAAGTCATAATGTAATGATTTTCTACCAAATGATCAATTATAGACAAATGGATGGATGTTGCCATGGCAACACCCCACGCTATCACATAGTCAGCGTCTCTGAGTGAGGTCAACATACACATTGTTTAACAGAGCCAGATTTTTCTTACTCGCTTTCTCCCGAACCTTTTCAGAGGACTACTCTAGAGTCAAGTAAATTTCTTTTCTTGTCAGATAAAAGTGAATCTGTGAAAGCGATTTTATGTTCAAAGTAAGTGCGTGTGCAGCAGAGTGCGTTCTTGCATGCATGTATTGGGGATAGAGAGTGAGTTAAAGGGGTGCTCTCTGTAATTGCATTAGACATCAAAGGTTGGGCTGTAAACCTTAAACCGAGCTCTGTGCCCCTGCGCTGTTGTGTGGACAGCTTTTATCTACAGTTGATTCTGTCTGCTCTTATGCCTGCTGTTCCTCCAGGGGAGGCAGCCTCTGCCCAGGGACCGCTCCTCTCTTCAGTCTGACCCTGACGGATACCTCCACATCCCCCACCCCACCACTGACGACGCAGGCATCTACATCTGCACCGCCACCAGTCCTGTGGGCTACGCTAGCCGAGAGATCCAGCTCAGTGTCAACAGTAAGACGCATAAATATTCCACCGCAGTCACCCAAACATGGGAGTGTTTGATTTAAAAAAGGCTGACCTCTGTCTACAGACTGTATGATGTTTCACTGTATGCACATTTTTAGAGATACAACGCAGGTTGAACATAGAGCCTACACAAAATTTGATTAGTTTAGTGTAGTTTAGTTTAGTTTAGTTTATTAGGATCCCCATTAGCTAACGCCATGACGTCAGCTAATTTTCCCGAGGTCCGACATAGAAATCACATAATTTAACAATCATATACATTCAAAACATTGCATTACATGCAAAAAGAAAATACATCATCAAATCAATTAAGTGTTGCAAACACAAACAATTAACAGGCAAGAACTTAGTTTGCTGTTCATTCAAACAGTAAATTGCATTAAATACTTATTTAATGTTTTCTTGAAAGTGGCTCTGTTATTGATTTTAATAACGTAACTAGATACAGAGTTCCATCCTGTAATGGTTATAAATTACAGTAGATGTGAGGAGATTGGTTCTCGGTCTATAGGTGGTAAGAAATATCCTGAACTGGCCTGTCTTGTCCAATAATTATGTTTGCTACTGATGTACACTACTTGGTCAACAAAATACAGTGGTGTATAAATAGCACACAGGACCTCTTGACGTCACTTTTACGCATCAAACTATGACCCTTCACTACAGTCGCAATTTTAAACACCTGGTTAACGTTGTGAATTCAAACAAATCTTATGTTTAGGCAACAAAACTAGTGTCTAGGTTTAGTAAAAGATCATAGTTTGGGGTTAAAATAAGTGCGTAAATTAAGTAACGTACGTAAGTTAAGTAGTCAGCGTAAATAAGTCAACGTTGACTTTTGGTTTCACACAGGACATGAACAGCAGTCTCCTGGGGGAAATGTTCTGTGTGTTTGACCCATCCGTCCACCCCGTCCTCCTGACTTGATGGCTTTACACGGGTGTTAGCTGAAAGCCCGGTGCGACTAAATGGCGTGAAATGACACGCGAAAAGCAATAAAAATGTGTTGTGATAATACGCGAAATGACCTAACAAATCGGCGTGTTATTCGTACGTCGTTTTGTGAGACCGGGTTGATAACTTCTTTCCCTCTTCTCCAGCCTTGCCTAAGATAATGGGCGTGAGTGGCCATGACAACACGGTGAAGATGGCTGCAGAGGTGGGGACAGAGATCGTTCTCCCATGTGAGGCCCAGGGGAGTCCCTCGCCACTCGTCACATGGAGCAGAAATGGGCATCCCATCCCCCCCGTCACAGCTGGGTAAGAGGAAGTCTTACCTCACCGCGATGATGCAGTAAAATTAATTCAACATGTAACAAAAGTTCTCACCATACCTTACCTCTGACGCAGCTTTTACAAAGTCTCTGACTGAACCTGGCTGCCAATCAAAGCTGCTGCTAATGTTTTGAGTTAATTTAGTGATGAAGGGCAGCTACGCAGAGGCTGCAACAGTCTGCCGGAGAGCCGTGTGCGGGCTTCACTCGTCGGCTAAACTGAGGAGGAACATCTGGTCCCACATGGTTCGCTGATTCTTTCATGTGTGGTCACTCTGGGTGCAGACAGGCTGGGGGACACAGACTGGATAGATGACACACAGACTCTCCGGGCCAGACACCAGACCGAATGGTTTTGGGGGGTAGATAGAAGAATGACGGAGTGTGGGTTGAAAAAGCTGCGGTGACTCAGATTCAGTATGACTTGTGTGTGTGTGTGGGAGCCGGGGAAGAAGGAAAAGGTGGGGGTGGAGTAGGGGGGTGCCAGGAAGAGGGGAGGAAAACGAACTGACAGAGGAAGAGATACAAGCCCTGTCTGCCTGATGTTCGGATTCCCCGGGGTGCTTCAGCAGTAAAACAACATGCTGACTCTTTACTAGTCCTGTCTGATGAGAATAACACATCTCTGTGAACAACCCCCACATCAGCCCGTGCTTTGCATATGCAGGACCTGCGGATACGAGGACGCTGAGAGAGGGAGATTCATTCTCCCCTGCTACTCTCTGTGGGGTCAGAGGAAATGACCAGGGGGGTGCTGATTGTTGAAATAAGTTAAATCAGTGGGCGGTGAGATTTCTGCTATTGCCATGTAATAGGCTAGTAAAAAGACAGAAAGGTGGAGGGTGAAGACCCAGAGCTATTCAACATTCAGTTAGTGGTTTTGTTCACGTAGCCAGACCTATTTCCACAGCACTGTGTCCACGCTGGGGGGTAGGTCTGAAATGAATGTCTTTCACTCTGGTATAGTGGAAACAACTCTCTGGCCTGTTTATATTTCTGTAAACCAATCACAATCGTCTTGGGCGGCGCTACACCCCGACTGCAGCGAAGGGACTTTGAGAACCACACGGAAGGAAGGAGGGACTTCGTCCAGCCGGGGTCTCCTCCCGGCGGAAGTATAAAGGCTTTATGCCGACACTGCTTACGTACCCAGCCAGACTACTCTAAACCTAATCCTGATGAGGCCAATTTGTCTGAGTTTGACTGTGTACCATAGACTGTATAATAAAGATGGACAGAGTAAGAGTGACATCACCCATTGTTTCGTGGACTCCCGTTTTGAAGCTGCAGTGACGTTTCAATGGCGCCGCACTAAGCTGAGCTAACTGCTAACGAGGGAAAGTTTGCAGATTTTCAACCAGCTGACGTGAATCCTCCAGTGGATTTTAAACAGCGGGGGGAGCAGGGAGCCCCATGACGCTCATGGCAGTCACTGCAGTGACACGAGGCAGTTGAAAATCAGCAAACATTCCCTTAAGCTAGCAGCTAACGCTAGCGCTCGCTAGTTAGCTTGGTTAGCATTCGGCTACCAAAGTGTTACAATAAACTTCTATGAAGTGAAAACACTGTGAAAGGGTTAAAGTTGTAAGACGAAAACAACAACCAAGTTAGTCTATTTAAATGTACACAGGGCCATGGTTAGCATTTCTACGCCTCTATCCTGTCGCTAAAATGGCTGCCTGCCAGTCAAACGGTAGCCATGGTAGCCAAAAACATCCCCTGCTTTATCGTCTATTTTCTTCTTAATGGGACCAAAATTTCCAAAATGAACATCATGCTGTATTGAAGAAGACTTGAAACTAGCGATTGAGACCATAAACTGAAACTGTGAGGTAATAAATCAAGTGAGAAGTAGGCTTGTATTGACCGGGAGGCTTTTTGCAACCACTGGTATCGCCCACTGCTGTCTATAGGAAAGAATGCAAGTTTTTAGGCACTTCCACATTGGCCTCACTCTTCACACTCGGAAGCTCTGTCCATTATTTTTTGCAGTCGATGCTGTGTACACAGAGTGATGGATGGGCGAGAGGGGTGCTTCATGTCTTGTGTCTGCCTTCCTTCACTGTGGCATTGCCGAGCTGCAGCGCTGCAGTCTGAGCAGCGCAGATTGACCACTACTGTCATTTGGTTCCAATGTTAGATGCCGCTGCCTCTCCTAAGGCTGTTTGAGGAGGTGGGGAAGAAACATTACACCATATGTGCAGCTGAAATAGAGAGCTCTTTGTGCTTCAAGCTCATTTCCACTTATGCGAACATGTTATTGTTGTAATTCAGTTGCTTAGCAGACACACTTATCTAAGATAAATCACAGAGGCGTGTTTACATTTGTGCATGTTACGCATTTGTACAGCTGGGTAGCTTCTGGTGCAACTCAGGTTACCACACACCCCTTTAAAGTCGCTGACCTACATTTAAATACTTTAAACCTACATTTAACTGCTGCTTTTGTTTTTTTGCAACAATTTTCTGGAGTGGAGGGTATGTGATCGCCTCCATCTGTCCACTTGTTTGTCTGTGACAAACATCTATAAAAGGAATGGATGGTTTGGTACAAGCTTGGCTTTCCACATGAATGTTAACAGAGATCTGTGTGACCTTCCATGTTGCGCCAACCTTTTTGATTTTCAAATTATCTGTATTTCCTGACCCCTTAGTGATAAACACTTAACAGCTGATGTGCACGTTACGATTCCCAACAAAAAGAGATGCATCGATTTTTGTGAGCCTATGACCTTTCCCATGGCGGCGTCACCAGGTCAAACTTTGGTTACACTTTTACACTGTAATTTCCCTGGACAATAGTAATTGTGAAAATAACAACTCACTGGGGAGATTACTAGGCCCTGGCTCAGCTCCAGCCTCCACTTAGTGCTGATGACAGATCCATTTTTCTTTCAGACAAACAAAACAAATGCAAAGACGCCATCACCAGCTTTACAATGTATTTGAACTCTGTCACAAGCTCATGCTTTGTTTTGTATTTAGAGCTCAGTAAATCATGGTTAAAGTCAGGAAAATACAATACAATAGACAATGTAGCACTAAGCTCCATTATTTTTCACAAATTGCTCAAAATTTGCACATATTACCTAATTAATGTGCATACTAATGAACCACTTTATCAATGTGCTTCTGGCAGTAGCTGCACTGGGAATTCACTGTCTGAATCTGTTTACAGGAACTGTTTTCATCAACTCCTCCTCTACTAAAAATAGTAGCAGAAGCAAAACTGCATCTTAAAATTTGTCCTCACAGACTATCAAGGTTGACCAATACTATAAAGCAGTGGTTCCCAACCTTTCCTTTAAGACATACCCCTGCACCTCGATCAGGTGAACCCGAGTACCCATTCATCCACACCTCCCGATGTGTTTTCATTGCATGTTTTACAATAGTGTTACAGTATTTCTTCATACAATTAATGTTTAGGTTACTATGGTCAAGTTTGCATTTGTACTACAAGTGGCAGAAGCTAGACGTTTAGCCATTACTTTTAGCTAACTATTTTTACTGCACATTCATTACTTTTAGTTAAGTAACTATTTGAACTGTATACAATGGAAAGGGGAAGCGCTGAAAGAACTGATTGACCATGAGATGGAGTGCCTTGGGTTTTTTTTTGCATTTACACAATTTTTAGCAAATAAATTCCTGGATATTATTTTTAATGTTTGAACTGTATATTCATTATTTTTAACTACTTTTTAAGCATTTACACATTACTTTTAGCTAAGTGTTTAGACTCCTCTGCTTGCTACTTTTCATGCACTCTCAGTTGCAACACATTGTGTTCAAGGTACAGCTGACTCAATATATGGATATACAGTGTATATATACATATATATATATATATATATATATACATCATTAATCAAATTGAGCTACACCACAATATTTCCATGTACCCCCTGGTAACTGCAGAAGTACCCCCTAGTGTACAAGTACCGCTGGTTGGGAATCACTGCTATAAACACCAGGCAGCCTTTATAAATATTTTACTATGTATGTGCTCATATAGATGTATTCATACTCCACAATGTAAATGGGACACTAGAGGAAAATAGCACTTCAGAACGGGAACACTCCTCCCAAAACACAGCGGCTGTAGATCTTCAGTGGCTGATAACGTGTTGTGTTTTCTCCATCCCTTTGCCCTTGACCCCTATCCACTCCCCAGGTTCACTGTTTTGCCTTCAGGCTCTCTGAGGATCACTGATGTGCGTCTGATTGATACTAAACTGTACACCTGCACTGCAGAAAACCCAGCAGGCAACGTGTCCCTCAGCTACAATTTACACATTCAAGGTAAATCATCAGAAAGTTGAACTCCTTAGAAACCTTAAAATTAGCATTTTCCACATGAAGACTTGACTTCTAACATATTTAAAGTATGTGAGATATGTAAATAGTTGGTTGTGTAACAGATGTTTGCTTTTTTTTCCTTAGCTAAGCCCCGAATTCAGCCAGCACCTTCCCTCCTGAAAGCTCTGATTGGCCAAAGAGTGATTCTGCCATGTGTGGTCCAGGGAGAGCCAACCCCTGAGGTCACTTGGTTTCACAATGGACTTCCTGTTGGGGTCAAGAACACGACGCCCCTCAGGATCCAGCAGGCCAGCCTGGCTGACCAGGGCATTTACCGGTGTGTTGCCAGGAACAGCGCTGGGCAGGAGACTTTGGAGATCAAGCTGGAAATTCTTGGTGAATATCTGTAGTTCAGTTCTTCAAACCTTTGTTTAAACCGTTTGTTCATTTTGAGAATAAGCAGAAATTTAAGGGGGCATATTATGAAAAACAAATAAGGGGGGCTGACGAGATCAAAAAACAGCCATTCAGATTTGGCTCCCCTTCCTATGTCACATGTAGACATTAGAATTACAATATATCACCTCCAATTTGAGTATCTCCACCCACGACTTGAGAACTACCTTTGCAAAGGTGTGCCATATTTTTCTCGCAAGCCAATCAGAGTAAACTTTTTAGGGAGGAGGGCTTAAAGACAGGCGCTAAAATTGAGCATTTCAAACAGTGAGTGAATACAGGTATATTCAGACAGACAGTATGAGGAAAAATATGTTGTTTTTTTGGGGTTTTTTTACATTAAAGCATGTCAACATGTTCTAGTTGAAACCCAAAATACAAGTATGAACCTGAAAATGAGCATAATATAGCCCCTTTAACAGTGCCCTGCAGTTTATACAGCATATTTTGAATCATTTAAATAACCATTTCCTACACTGGCGATATGAAGATTTATATACACATCATGTCCCAGTTTTAGGCTCTCCCAGTCTTTAGAGGTGCATTCTCTCGAGGCACAGTAGCTCCATGCTGCAAGAGGATAAGGGCCCAGCTGTACTTGGAAAAAAAAAAAGATGTGCTGTCTGACCACATCGCACATCGAAAGTGTTTGTAATTGTTCCAAATGGCCGCACTTCAAGAAGGAGTAAAAAGCCGGTCGTCATAGAGAGAAGGGATACGTGATATTGTTTAAATATGGGGATATTGGCGCACATTTTCAGACAGTCTCTCCTGGAGATATTCTTAGCATTGCACAAGGCTGTTCACATAAAAAAGTGACAGAAATAGTTATAGTAGTAGAATGAAGTAGTAAAATGAAAAGAGAGCTGGAGAGAGAAGTTCAAACCTTGGCTCCGGTGGGTGCGAATGTTGGATTGTCGGTTTAAGAGAGTTACAGAAATGGCCGGACACAGCCCCCACTATTCCGACTTTGGAAAGGTGTGGGGGTGTCCAAAGCTATTTGACCATATGACAAGCACTTGTGACGTAGTATACTGAGTGCGTAAGCAGTCATTCAAGGCTCTATCAACTCGTGTAGGATGAGTGCTGTGGCAGAGTGTGCTGAATCAAGCCTTCTTGCCATCTGTAATGGGGTGCCGCACGGGTCTATCTTTGGTCCATTACTATTTAGATTGTACATAGATAACATTCTTCTTCCTAATCAGTACATCAACACCCACTTTTAAGCAAATGATAGATTCATATGCCCCTTGTTCCACTCCATTCCCGGCTCCTACTCATTTTCAGTCGTACATGTGTACGTACTAACCTTGGTAGAGCTAATATGATAGACTGTATAAAACATGCACGTAGTCTCTGTGACGTCACCTACTGTATATGTTTCTGAAGAGCCATTGTGAAGTTCAGTGCGGTGGCTCCGGCCGTCTCCATCTTGGCAGTGCCTGACGCCACCTAAAGATAAAGAGGTGGAGCGTTGACGGAGCTGAGGCGAGCCAAATGAAGCCTACTGTCTATGCTAGCTGCCTGTGTCATGCCCTTAATTATGCAGAAATTTTAATATAATTTAAATGGGTGAGTTGTATAAAAAGTCACCCCCTGTACACTTGTACAAGGCTGTAAACATGTTTATTTCTGCTGTAAAGTTTTGGCACTTCTGTGTTGGCATCATTTTTCAGCCCTGGAGGTTGCTGCTTAATGCACCTTTTCAATAGAATGGAAACTGCGCTAAAGATAGATTTTATCTGGTGTTTCAGATCTGATGTTTTTTATGACTCTTATACTTACTTTGATTAATTCTGTTTGTCACTTAATTGATTAATGCCATCAACCTGCCAGGGACTGCAGATGCAAATTAGCCTGCATGGCTAAATCTGGCACATTTACAGTACATGCTGGACTTAAGTGCTCGTGTTAATTAATGTGCATTGTCCCTTCTAAATAATATATAAATAAACATAAAACATTGGCCAGAGCGTACCTGCGAGATGTCTCAAATCTTACACTCACAACAGTCCCTCAGATGCCCTGGAGGCTTATTCTTAGTTACTTACTTACCTGCACGGGAACCTTCATTTATAATGTAACTACAACTCATTACTTTAGATTGAAGGTTAACTGTATGAACTGCCTTTGCACTCTAAAGCAGCACTTAACATGTTTTTTCTGTCGTCACAGAGGCCCCGTCCTTTGCAGAACCCGGAGATGCCATCATGGAGAAAGTAGCGAACAGCAAGGTCATCATCCCTTGCCCTGCTGAAGGTACGAAATGACTCACAGTTGAGTCAGCCTTTAGACAGACTGTAACGAATAGGGCCATCAAAAGTCTGGCGTTCAGAAGAGACACAATTTACAGGGTGTGACTCAAGTTTTTAGAGCGCAAAATGGATGCATCTTTTTTCAGTTTGTTTTTACGACACAAGAGAAAATTCCACTTTAAATGTAGGACATAGAGGTGTATTCGTGCACCATCAAAGGGATGTTTCGCTGTCAACGTAGACTTTTAGTTGTCAAAGCAGAAAAAAAGATGCCTGCCATCTTAAAAGGTGCATCTTCTTTTTATCACAGCACCCAGAGGCATGCTGTTGTCTCTATATTTTAACATCTCTGTGCGAACAAGGTAGCATGCCCAGAGGGATGTGGAGAACTCGCTATTTTATTGAAACGCAGTGAGTGTCTGCGGATGCTCTGATGGATACTTTGCCCTCTGACAGCCCGTGCAAACAGGTATTGTTTGTGTGCAGCTGTGTCATGGTTACCAGCACGGGGAGAGAAGGTGAGGACTGTGTCCAATGTGGAGCAGCAGCTGGAACCTCAGTCTGCCTGCTGCCTCAGTGAGCCACATCTGCTTTCCTCTGCGTCGGGGCCTGCTGGGAGAGGAATCCTAATTACAGGCTGCTGCTGGCTAGATGAAGGACTGGGATGTCTGAGGTGCACCGTGAAGCACAGGAAGAGGAAGACACTAGCCCTCCTTCCATCCAAGTCATACCGGCAGGCAGGCAGGCAGGCAGGCAGTACCAGGCCACAGAGGGCTCTCACAGAAATGCTTGATGCTCTTGACACCCGGACGAGGAAACAAAGATCCCCTCCATTGTTCTCTGGAGATCTATCTGTACGAGGGAGATAAAGCACAGTCTGTGCCAGAAGGATATTATTAATTCACCAACAAGCGCATTGCATTTGCTAGAGGTAATTATTTGAGAAACACATGGAAGAGATAATCTCCGACTTCGTCAGCCCCAGCAAATAAATTCAAAGTCTACTAATGAGATCTGTTAACATCTAAAACAGAACATCTGTATGCATTTCCTCCCAGCAATGAGATAATGAATTTGCTTAGAGCTCCTTAACTGCAAACATGTGTTCCGAGAGGCAACCGACAATAACATCACCTTTTTTTTTTTTTTTTTCCTGGTGCTGCGCCTCCTGTGGTTATTATTATTTTGGATTGAGGAAGGGTGCAGTGTTTGATTTCCCCTCCTCGTCCGTGGTGTTTGTATATGTAACACCTCTGTAAATAGACAGAGCCGTGGCATTTGGGTCACTCCACTGCGCTGCTCTTTCATTGCGACTCGCTGGTCTGTCCCGGGGAGTCTGTTGTGTTGGGTCCACCTTTTCCCCCATTCCACCTTTCGTCCTCTTGACCATTTCCACCTCTTTTCCGCCCAATAATCCACAGAACACATCTGTTTCAGGCTCCTGACCGTACGCACCAGTGCCTTTGAACTGCTCGTTCTACCACTCCTATTCTTACTGCTCAAGACTCCTCAGTGTTTGGCAGTAAATCTTGATGCTAAGTGTTTTAAACCGTGCATCTTACATCTCTCCAGCATACTGTGCCTTACTATTTTTTTTTTTTATGTGACCTTGAAATCTTAAGCTCGCAGGCTACAAGGACCCATTTTTGGCAATGTCTCCCCCGCTGTCCCGCTGTCCAACAGATAAATGTAGAGCTGGCTTTTTCTAGTCTGGGCCGTTTGCCCATTAAGTTCCCCCGTAGAGAAGCAGAGAGATGGAAGTAACTTTTCTTTCTGTCAGATGTGATCAATAAAGCTCGGTTTATACTCACTCACAATCCTTTTCTTGTCTCCGCACCCGCAGGTTCACCTCTTCCCAAGGTACGCTGGTTCAAGAACGGCCTGGAGATCCACCCCGAACAATCAGAGCTTTCTGTGGCGAGGGACGGAGCGCTTGTAATTAGCACAGCGTCTGCCAGCCACAGTGGGGACTTCAAGTGTGTGGCGACCAATGAGGCAGGCTCTGTGGAGAGAAAGACCAGGCTGAAAGTAAATGGTGAGAATTCAGTTACCCCTATTTTTCTCCCTCTTAATCAAATACCTTAACCATGTGCCTCCCTGTAAACAAACTCCTTGTTACCTTAGAGGACAGAGTTCCATTTTTTAACCAACTTCATCACAACTACCAAATATTCATTCATTTTCAGAATGTTAACTCTTTATTGTTTACATAATACCACTGTTGTTTTTCATGAAAAAGACAACAACAACACAAAAACTGAATTATTTTCTGAATACTAAATGTGACTCACAGCCTTGGATATGTCAATGATTAGCAACATTGATTTTGATACATTTTTATTTTTTGTGCAGTGTCAGATTAAAAAATATATACTGCTATAAAAATACTATACATTAACATTATTTTCCACTTTCACTGAATTAAATGTTTCAACAAACATCAGTCCTGATCATAACTATCATGTAGTTATTCATTTTCACAATTTTAACTCAATGCTAGGGGGTTTTATTTTCCGTATTCTGGGATATGTCAGTGTTTAACAACATTGATTTTTGATGCATTGCATCAAACACTGCAGTGCTCCATAATACAGCAGCAAAACCTCTAGTGCAGAGTCCAGAATTAACCGGCCAAATGGCTAGTGAATGTTCAAAATCTACCAGACACTCAAAGGATTACCATTGTTTTTGGCTAGTAAGTGAAGCAAATCTACTAGCCACCCACTTGCATATTTCACCAGCCATGTGATTTTTGGACCATGTCCTAGTGGAAATGCATGCATTTGCCCCATAGGGCAAATGTGAAAATAGCTCAGTCTGGTGGAAAATAGTAAAAACTACAATTTCAAGGCCAGTGCTCTAGCTTGAAGGTCTGATATAATAGAATGCATGATTTTATGCCGTAATAACCGTGGGATCAATGGGAACATTTTTGTCCTTAAGGGTCTGAGTGCCTGTATTTTGGCTACTCAGTTTATTTTTGACTTATTATAGGAGCTGAGGTTGAACTTCCAATTAAAAAAAAAAAAAAAAACTCACACCCTTGCCAAAACTTGCCATATGCATTAACACAGCCAAAATTATACAAAAGAAAAAGCCAAAAATGCAGAAGGGTTAAACTGAACTGAATGAAAGCGAAATCTTTTGCACGTCTGCAGTTCCCCCAGAGATCCAAGATGACGGGCAGCCGCTGAACCTCACTGTCACCTTGAAGCAGCCTCTCACTCTGGGCTGCGATGCCTTTGGGATCCCCTCCCCTACAATCACCTGGACTAAAGATAGTCATCCTGTGAGTTCTTTCGTCCTGAATTCACATTTACAGTTGATGTAAAACTCGGGCTGCATGTTAATATACCCCGTTGATATCTAGCTGTGCAATGCCACCAAGTGGCCATTGTTCTAATTACAATTAGGCACTAAAGAGGCACTAAAGTGATTTCTGTACGTCCAGGTGGACAGTCCTGGGGTGTATCTGCAGAATGGGAACAGGCTGCTGAGAATCTACAGAGTGCAGCCAGAACATGCAGGAAGATTTGCCTGCACAGCTCAAAACTCAGCTGGGGAGGCCCGGAGAGAATATCACATTGTGGTGCAAGGTGAGCTCATAAACCAGCTGTCACTGGCTGACACTGGTGGTTAGTATATAAAAGAAAAGAGTGGGGGAAAAGACAGAAGTGAGGATACCTACTACATCAAGAAGAGAGTTAAAAGAGAGTTTTCTTGGACTTAAAATCTCCTGGAACAGCGGTCCAAAGCCCCCAAAGAACTGTTTAATTAAACTTTAATACTCCACTTAATGTAGCATACATCCTGAACGCTGACATTCCCTCCACACCTACAAAGACGAAGTATTAAAGTCAATCCTAATGACCTCATTAACTGGTGTCCCTCTGTAATCTGGATAATTTTAAAGGGACAGTTCACCCCAAAATCAAAAATACATTTTTTTCCTGTAGTGCTATTTATCAGTCAAGATTGTTTTGGTGTGAATTGCCAAGTGCTGGAGGTATCGGCCATAGAGATATCTGCCTTCTCTCCAATATAATAGAATGAGACTTGGCTTGTGGTTCTCTAAGGGCCAAAAAAAATACAAAAAGCATACAAAAAGAAATTACAAAACAGTACCACCACGCAGAAGGAAACTGATACTGATACAATACTGCTAGCTCACCTGAGCTAGCTAACATTACAGCTCAGCCGACGAGGACGCCGTAAATGTTTACATCTCGCATTGTTGCGAGCCTCTCATCCATGAGTAGATGCACATTTCCTTCTGCGCAGTGATACGGTTGGCGTTCAGTAGAAAGAAAATAGTTCCTAGGTGAAACTGCTCACAACATGGTCTGTGGATTATCTTGAGTAACCCGGTCTTAATTTCTGGACTGTTGGGTTTTTCAAATGTATTTTTGGGCATTTTGAGCACCACACACCGAGTGCCATCTAGTTCCATTATATTTGAC
>JAOVVB010277900.1:0-17579 GCA_028570985.1 Heterobranchus longifilis | reverse complement strand
ATAAATGGCTGCAAGAGGAGCTTTAGCCCTAGATATTGTGTAAAGCCAAGGACAAACAAAGAGAAAGGGCAAAGAATGAAAGGGAGCTTTACGGCAATAACTGATTTCCTCGAAAACACGTGGAATTTTCATCTGCCATATCTCTGATTTAGTGAGTCGGGAGAGAGACCGTCCTGTAAACAAAAAGTTCATCCCTGCTGCGAGCTAATGTCTCCACCAACAAATGCCCTTGTGCAAAGGACAGAACCCCCCCCCCCTCTCTCTCTTTGGATTAAAGAAGCAGCTAATAACGCCTGTAATGTAAATGTCTGTCCTCAGATGGAGCTCGACAAGCTGGACTACCAGCACTACCTGCCTCTGTTCTTTGATGGCTTATGTGAGACCGTTCATCCGTACGAGTTCTTCGCCCGCCAGGGAGTCCACGACATGCTGGAGTACGGAGGCCCCAAGATCCAGCCACTCATTCCCCAGCTCATCATCCCCATTAAGAGTAAGTCTGGGAGGACAAATCACACACAACGCAGCTCCTTTCCCAAGTGACCTTGACCTTGTGTAATGTGACCCTCACTGTGTTCCTCAGCCACTGATGGGAAGACTGAAGGCTGGTATTATATCATCTTAAATACAACTTGAACATTGTTAAAATGTTTCCGTAAAGCTCCAGTGAAAAGGAGAGAGAAACCAAAGATGACCAAAGTAACTTGATCGTCTTGATTGTTTTTCAGTGCTAAAATATAATGAATCACACAGGACCATTATCACAGCAATTTTCAACCATTAAAATAAATCAACTACTCAATTAACTTCTGAAGCAAAATGTTACTACTATCTTATTTATTTATATTAGTTTTACAAAGCTTTCTGTAACTAAATATCATTATTATTATTTCACGAGGGGCTGACAGCCAAGTAATGTTCTCCGTTAGAGTTCAATTGCAGCCTTAATAAATATTTATGTCATTATTTCAATATTTACTATTTTGATGATGCATTTTGATTTCTGTTTGCTGATCTCAGACAAATCCCAAGTCTCAAAGACATTCTCAGTTGCTTATAGTGTAGCTAGCTGTAGCCTCAAATAAATCAGAAGCTAATAACACACACAATTAAATAAAAGGCAGGTTATAGTTGGAAAGAAACATGAGGATAAAGAATGTCCTTTTGAATTTTCTCAAAATTGACCTAGCTTGAAAACATGTGAGAATACATTAAAAGAACTGTATTATCAATAGAAAATAAATATGAATATGCATCTATATATCTAAAATGTATTAGCATATATTTTTTTAATAATTACACACAATGGCACTCTCAAACCCATCTCAGACAATATTGCAGCAGCAATGGAGTGCAACCAAAATAGAACAACATACTTTACCAGGAATAGACTCACCTGTCTTACACACTCGCGCTACAACAGATTCTAACATTACCATACAACCAGTCCTGTGACAAGTCCTAATTTGGTTTCGCAGTCATACGGTTCCTATTATTACATTAACCCTCAGGGCGAAGCGTCCTTGTTTTTGCATTTGCCGGAAGAGCTCGTCTCTAAAAGCACACCTGATAATCTGCCATGTGCAATGTGGTGACATGCTACATTTAACTGTGTCGTCGTGGTGTGCCTCCTTACCTTTCCACGCTGACACGCGTGCACACGCTCACACATACACACAAGTTGGCAGATGGAGATGGGCGGAAAGGTCAGAGTGGTCTGTGACTATAGAGTCTTTACAGTGTTGTGGATGGAAAAGGTTTCCTGTGTGGCGAACACGAGGGGGATCAAGGTACAGAGAAGTTCGAGGAATTTCAGCACACACGCACACACACACACACACACACACACACACACACACACACACACACACACACACTGTCTTTTGTTTGGCGCCGCTGCCAAGTGGAGTGTCAGTTTCAAAGTGGGAGCCTTTAAGTGGCGCCCAGTGAGCCTGGGATTGTGTTCATGTCATGGGCAGTTGGCTGGTGGTGTGTACGTGTAAGTGTGTGTGTGTGTTCTTTGTTTATGTGTGGGTATTGGACGTCTGCGGAGGCAGAGGGGCGTAACGGCCAACACTAGGCACGGCTGTTGGAGACACAGAGACACAGTGACAGACTGACCCTGGCACACAGTCTGTCACCACACTGCACTGAGCACACACTGCAAGGTCTTTACCATTACACAGCCCACAGTGTGACATATCTAGTTTTGTGCTTGCATTTTGTGTTTCTGTATTTTTAACTACAATATTTATATTAAAGTTGTTATGAAACCAGAATTTTAAACAAAAAAATGATACTCGATACCTCTTTTGATACCACTGCAAAAAGAAAAAAAAAAATCCTAGGCGGCTCGAAACACACACTGCTCTCCGTCTGAATCCATATGCACTGATCACTGTTCCTTAGCAATATATGACTGTTGTGTTATTAAACTACAGTTCACTATTTAACGCTTCATGTTCCTCTGAACAGAAACTCTAATCCTTCTGTTAATTAGCGCATCCGTTAGCTGTTAGCTCCTCCGTTAGCTGTTAGCTCTATTGGATTCCTCCCATGGTGTTATTATAAAACCTGGATATTGGCCATGAAAAATCCCCCTGCACCCCAGAAAGCATTTTCTCCATAGGCCACCATTGTAAAAGAGACTGTTCACAGAACACCTCATACTGCAAACAAGGTCGGCTATGACTCTTTCTATTCAGAATTTTTAATCCATGGACTTTTTATGTTTGTAAAATCTTCCTTAAGCCGAGAAGAAATTTAAAAAATCTGTGACGTCAGCACAATGTCAAGACTGGACACTTTTTTGGCGTATGCAAGCAATTCTCATTGAACTGAATAGGCGTGATTTTGGGATCCAGTATTCGTGATTCCACCAGGCACAGCGGACCCGCGAGATGCGTCACAGCACATTTCAGAAGCACAGGAAGAAAACCGAGTCGCAGCCAGAACGTGGCGCAGCTGCGCCCAATGGAATCAGCTGTTAGCTCCCGAGCCAAACACACCGCACTTCAGGACCCACCGGCTGCTAATAGCTGACTAGCTCTCCTCCTGCTGATTTCAACACAGTTTATTATTCATCTGAACATCACTGTATAGCGTGTGTGTGTGTGTGTATATATATATATATATATGCCATGCAATATGTTGGGTGCATGATTTGCCAGCATCCTTCTGCAGATAGTTTAAATATTTGGACGGCCTAATGGCCTTTTTGCCCTTCATCAAGAAGCATCCACTTCACACACAACTTGACATTATGCACGGAGCGACCGGGCCACTCACTAACTTAGACAGTAGTTTATAAATTCAAATCCCTCAGCAGTTTTGGTCATTTGCCTCCGGGAGGCCAGACCAAAGGTGCTGGTTCTGCTCCTCATGAAAACACACACTTCGCACTGATAATGGAATTTTAAATGGCCTGCTCCTTATTAACTTCTTGGTTTATTAAAAATCAGGCCTGTTTCGCCATCCACAAGGCAAAGCCGCCAGTCCGTGTCTCTGTTGCAGATTAATTACTTTTCTATGGAGCAGGGAGGAAGAGGGGATGGTGGAAAGAGGAAGAAAGTAAAACGCTGTCTGCAGTCTAAAATGGCAAGATATATATTTTTCTCCTCTGACGTTAATACATCTTCAATGTGGCTGGCAGGCTCTTATCTGCAGAGCGACTGAGTCACGTCAGGCCCTGGTGAATTTTGATGATGACTGCAGGTCACCCAATGAGAATACACAATGAAGGAGGCTCTGGCTGACATTATACTCGGAGACCCTGTCCTCAGTGACTTAAAACTGAACTCTTTCCTGTACACCCTTTTCCTTTCACCCCATCTTAGAAAGACTACCTTTTTTTACGTGAAATGAAACAAACGGGGGGGAAAAAAAACAAGAAAATAAAAGACACTTTTAGTTATGGATTTAAATGGGACCTATGCTCATTTTTCAGGTCCATACTTGTATTTTGAGTTTCTACTAGAACATCTTTACATGCTTTAATGTTCAACAAACATATTATTTTTCTCTGTCTGTCTGAATATATACCTGTATTCACCCTCTGTCTGAATCAGTTTTAGTGCCTGTCTCTTTAAGCCCCCCCCTTCCGAATAAGCCCAGTCTGCTCTGATTGGTCAGTGTCTCCAGGTCTTCTGCATCTGCGCTCTTTGCGTCTCTGCACCGTCATTGCAGCCGGGGAATGACTGTAACGGCACTGTAGCAGCACTTTCTAGATATAGTTGTGACATCACAACCGTACGGCTCGTTTTCAAGGCACAGTTTATGAATTTTCTGAAATTATTTATATAGCACCTAGACCTGCTTTATAATCCAAAAAGATATGTCACTTTTTTTTTCTTTTTTTTTTTTTTTACAACATAGGGCCTTTAATACATCTTTGTGGTTTTCATGAATTTCAGAGGGGGATTTTTTTTCCCTCAAAATGTGTTTTTTGGAAGTAACCATGGTGCAGAAATAATATGGCAAATGATTAGTAGGATATTCTGTAAGTAAAGGCAAAAAGGTCCTGCTAAGCTAAACAGTTATGGTGACTTAAGAAGAAAGGGTACATGTTACTGAAATGCTGTGGTTTGGATTTTTCTGGCTCCCTTAAATAGGGAGGAGGATTCAGAGCCATGCCTCCATTGAGCCTCAGTTGATTGGCATAACATTTGTACAGCTTTGGACCAAAATGAGACTTTCATTACAAGAAGATCCTCAGTTACACCTCTGCATGGGAACATCTTCTGATCTGAAAAGTATATTTATACTATGAGCGAGAACAATTCACCGCTAAACTCTCCAACATGTCACCCTACCTGTGACATTTCACAGGAAACAGAATACAAGGTCACTGTTTTATTTTCACACTGAATATGAAACAGGTCCTTGCATGAATAGATTATTACTTTATTCAGATTTGTCCCAACACAGGTTTTATACCAGCATTAATACATCAGGCCCTCGGCTGCCGTCTCCCCCGCTCTTTTAATTTTTTTCCCTTTCTCTCTCTTTTTTCCGGCAAGGCGAGAGCGGCGATGAATAATTGAACAGTCCCGCGGTCCAAATGTCACAGCAAGGAAAATTGTTTGCGCTGGCTGGTAATTAGAATTTCATTGTTTGTTATGTAGGTTTGAAATTCCTGTCATTTCACATTCCACCTTATCTTGGAGATGGCAGAAATTTCCGCGCTTGACTATCCGGGGAGACACTAAAGGCAGTGATGGAGAGATGGCACAAAGGACAATACATTCGCTCATTCAGCATCATCTCCACTGCTGGTCCTCTGTATAGGCCGCACGCACACACACACACACACACACACACACTGACAGACACACTGACAAACTCTCAAATGGGCACAAAACAGTAGACCTGGTGCAACTGGACATTTTCTCACATGCATACACAAAATTGTATTAATGCAATATCATAGATGGATGACACATCTTCACTTCCTCCGACTGAAGCCAAAATATCCCGGATATGGGCGCCGCCATGTTGTAATTTTGCAACCAGAGTCTGCGCAGTAGTGATCTGGCAGTCTCATAATCCCGCTCATACACCCGACCAATTGAGTCAGTCACAGCTTTCATCTTGTTTTTATAGCATCAAATAACGAATTAAAACCAAACTTGTCAAAACAATTAAAGTGGCTACACAAGACATTCTCCGTCAGAGCCACAAAAACACACAAGATATTTTGGCTTTACTTTTGGGGAACTGTCAAGCCGTCCATCTTCATATACAGTCTATGTGCAATATGATAAAATGTACAATGTTGTATGTCAACCTATTATAGCCACTTGTTTATATGACACATTGTATAACTATTTGGTTGCCGCCTGACTGAGGCTGACATTTTTGTCTCATTGCTTTTAACGTGTGTGTGTGCATGTGCATGCGTGCGAGCATGCGTGCGTGTGTTGGAACATGTGTGCATGTGCATGCCCCGTGATTGTGTGCGTCTCAGTGTGACTGTCACAAGCATACACTCACACAACAGATTTGTGTTTGCATACGAGCTGTTTTAACACAGGCAGTGGGTGATTCAGTACGCTGTTCTCTGAGTGCTTTTACTGTCACACAATATTTTAAGTTTGTTGCTCTCTTTCTCTTTCAGTCAGTCTTCTCTGCCAATCTCAATATGGCACTAGGGATGAAAGTTGGATTGGTGAATCTAGTAGCATGACTTGCAGTGGATGACGAAGAATCCCTGTGGAAGATGGAGGATTGTGGCACACCGTGCACGCCTGTGAATTTATGTTGTTTACTGAACGTGCACTGAACCAAATTAGTAGCATTGCTTCCTAGTTGCTTGTAAAACAGGCACTTTATTGCACTGCCGATTTTGGACCAGCCCTGTGTCATCTTGTGTGGGGTCTGTGTGTGGATGGGCGGTGCACGGAACAGAGATTTGCAGAGATCCGGCAGATTTCAGATGACGGCAGCTTACAATGGGCACGCACCGGGGGATCTCGGCGGCCGCAGAGGGAGGCTGGGCACCATTCATTTACACACAGAGCTCACTAGGATGACACAGAGCTGGATTTAAATCAGCGAAAAATATCTCTTTAATATGACTCTCTATCTTGCAAAGACAGGTGCATTACGTTTATCAGAACATACTCACACTTTATCAGTGCTTCAGGTTTCAAATTAGTTTATAATCTCTTAGCATGTATCTGTAAAACAAAAAAATACTTTCTTTAAGTACTTTCACATGTTTTTGGTCATTTTCTAGTTTCTCTCGCCATTAGTGTTTAGTTTTTCCGTTTTTAGTGCGAGCGTTCTACAACAAGTACATCTCTCCTTTATTTTTTTTTTATAAACAAAAACATCACACATGACACAAAACAAAACACAATATCAAAATCACACTGAAACAGACAAAAATACAAAAACAAGCCAATGCATTGTGATAAAACAAGCACACAACAAATATCAACCAACCTAACAACCTAAATAAATAACAAAACATCTCTCCTTCTTTTCCTCTCTTTTTCTCCATCTCTCTCTCTCTCTCTCTCTCACCCACTAACACACTTTCTTCCTCTCCGTCAAACACAAGCTCTCAGTGTTTCTGCTCACACTCTGTTCTCTTTGTTTTGACTCTTTCTTTTGAAATGTTTTTTTTTTATGCCTTTCATTTTTGTTGTTGTATGTGCTTACTGGCAAAATAGGCGCTGTGATGCCATTACGTCCTATTTTTTGTGAAAGTAGGCATCAAATGACAGTTTAAGGTTTCATAAAGATAAATGGCTGTTTTTCTAACTTTTGGGGGTATGCTGACAGTCCGCACAGGGAATTACCAGCACTCATGTAGAAGCTCACATGAAAAAATTTTAAAAAGCACAAATAAAACAAGCGTAAAGAACTAGAAAAATATGTCAGTCTTAGTTGCTAATCACAGTTATTTTCTAACCCCGTGCCCTCCGCCTGTCACATCTCCTCATCTCTTTCTCTCTGACACTTTGTCTTTTGTTGTTTTCCCCTTTCCCTCTCTCTCTCTTTCTCTCTCTGAATTTGTCTCTCTTGATCTTTCTAGCCCTCCATCTCTCCCGCCATCACTCCCTTTTGTTCTCTCTATCAGTGGGAGATGGAGTTAAGTGCAGCTGTAGGCCAAATAGCCCAGTGATTGGCTCTCACTTACTCCTGCCTCCCCAGTGCATTTGAAATCACTGATTGCAGACAAGCCATTCTAAATCAAAGCCCAGCTATAAAGGAAATGCTTTCAAGGGAAAGGGAGTGTGTGGGGGTTAAGATTTATGTGTAATTTTGCTGTGTGTGTATGCTAAGCCCACTCTTATGTACCATATAGTTGCGGTTGTCAGAATCATTCCACATTTACTGTATCTCCACCTGCCTCAACAAACAACCTGTAAATCACTTATTTTTTAGTTGAGTTGAGGTTAAATAAAAAAAATGCATTTGAACCCTTTTAGATCACATCCCCAGTCATATTGTGCATCTATTTTATGCCAAAAATATAATAATATAAAAATAATATATGCCAGTCGTTCTTACTGTAAAACAAAATATGATGTGCTGAAGCGTGTACCAATCAATTTCCACCAATAACATCATGGCATCCACCTTATTGACTGCAGCAGCCCCAGGTTAAAATAAAGCAGAAATGCCAAAAATATATATCTTTAAAGTATCTTTAAAGTTAGTTTCTGCACTGTGACGTTTTTCCTAGTGAAACGGAATAGTTGAGTGGTGTTACAAGAGGGATTTAAAATAATCCTTTGCATTTGATCGGACAGCTAAAAAGTGGGCGGGCTTAGAGTTTAGCGTGATTAGAGACTGTTGGCAATGTCTCCACACACACCTCCTCCCTCACCTGTTGTTGTTAGATTAGGAGGAGGACAACGGAGAAATTAAAAGGAAACTGGCAGTAACGCCACATGCAGACGAACGCCGCTGCCGGCAGATGACGGCGGACGGGGGGAGCACGGGAAGCTGGCGGCATGGAGGGAGACCTGGGTGTAAATCGGCAAAGTTTCCTTTTCGTCTCTCCCTTGTCCTCCTCCTAATCTAACAGCAACAGGTGAGGGAGGAGGTGTGTGTGTGTGGAGCCGTTGCCACAGTCACTCTGTAGCTCTGTATCACGCTAAACTCTAAGCCTGCCCATTTTTTAGCGGCCCAAACAAATGCAAAGGATTTAATTTAAAGCCCTCTTGTAACGGTACACCACTCAAATATTCTGTTTCACTGTGAAATACGTCACAGAACAGAAGCTAAGACTTCCGTTTCACAGGGACTTTAAAGACATATATTTTTTGGCATTTCTGCTTTATTTGTTAAGGCCTTAATAGTATGCTCTCTAGCTATCAGGCACCCTGTTAATCAGATCTAAAAACTGACCGTTTGTCCTTGCAGCCTCTTTTTCCTTGACCTCTACCCTTAGCTGACCTTTGAACATCTGTCCCGCCCTCTAGATGCCCTGAACACCAGGAACTGTCAGGTGATGTGCACCACCCTGAAAGTCCTGCAGCATCTGGTGATATCCGGAGACATGGTGGGAAAGGCTCTGGTGCCCTACTACAGACAGATCCTCCCCATTTTCAACATCTTCAAGAACATGAACAGTGAGTCCCAGCCATGCAAACGCTTGAGTGTTAATTCATGAACAGATGGTGTGTCAGCATGACGAGGCTCTGCGCATTTGCGGAGCAGTCATTGTGTGAGCACGTCCCTTTGTGTTATAAATATTTTGTCGTACTGCTGCTACGTCAGTGAGTTGAAGAACTGCTAATATTCAGAGAACGGCAGTGATTGGTATTCTTGTGAATGGTGTAGCCTGTGTTAAGGCCGTGGTTCGGTTAAACTGGGTGATTCCAAAGAGCTGCTCTGTTCTGGGAAATGCTATGAAGAAGTTAAGTGTCTCTTCTTGTTTGACTGTGAATATTGTGACTTCCAGGTAGAAAGCATCCTGTTTTCTATCTACTTGTTTTCTCCGTGGATCCAATGTACAGTATGCGCCTGTCCCAGAATCCTTTTTTCCTTTTCCTCCCACCACTTTAACATCCACTTGACAGAGAAGCTCCATTTTGTCCTTTCTGCTGTCAGTCAAGCTGCATTGTGCGGCGCCGTTGAGGAGGAGACTTTGTCCTTGCTCTCTCTGAAAGCCTCCACCTGGGTGACACCACGACCTGGGGAGATTGGCATCAGATAGGCAGGGCTCTTTGTGTGGATGTGTCAAAGCACTTAGCATGGTGTGACATGATGTGGGCCCATTGAAAGGCTTTAGAGGCACAACGATCCCAAACACCGCTCACCACACACAGTCAGTAGGATGTGGAGAGTGACATTGTGAATCAATCATTTAAACACAAGCTTTAACGGGAGAAAACACAAGGCTTTAGTCTCTTAATCAATATCCAATTTGAATCTCTTGTCTCTTTAATTCGCTTACATTATCTGTTACTATTTGCTGAGGTCAAAAAAAAAGGAAGGCGAGAGCCGAAAGAGATAGCAGGGAAAGACAAAGGATGGAAAAGGAAAAGCCTGCCTTATTAGCACATGGCCGTATGCAAATCTCCTCTGTAAATTAGCTGTCAAATCAATCCCCTAAACCGTTTTTGAAGCGTGAGTTTCTCCGCCACAGCGCAGGCTCAGCAGTTGGCCGGTGAACCCCACCAGCAATAGTTTTATCTCCGCCTGGTAGTTACCATGGCGGCCTGTCTACCTGCCTGCCCGCTTGTCTGTCCTCCTCTGGCGGGCATCAATTAAACCAGAGCCAACCTCTCACCTGGCAGACGTCCCTGCTATTGACCTCTCCCAGAGAGACCAGTGTGGGCCAGAGAGGGGTCCATACAGCTGCCAAAGCACAGGACCCCATCAGCTAAACAAGGACACCGCTTCCTGTTCAGCACTTTATAGACATCCAGTAGAGTTTCTCTCTTTTTAAAAGTTTGGTTAGAGTTGAGGCTGAATACAGAAAGTTTAACCAAACTAAAGTATACAAGTATATATTTAAGTAAGAACATATATAAGTTCACAGATAGATCGATCAGGGTTCCCACGGTCATGGAAAACCTGGAAAAGTTTCAAAATCAAATTTTCTAGGCTTGGAAAAGTCATGGAATTTATAAAATCCTTGAAAGTTGTGGAAAAGTCATGGAATTTTGCTGTGTGTATAATGAAATACATTGTTAAAGTATATCTCCTATGGATAACCTTCCACGTAATTAAACATAACAGTGAATTTATTTTCTGTAGCTGCTGGTGTAACGTAGCTTACTATTATGTAAGTTTCTTCATTTTCTCTCCACATTCTGTCTCTCCCTCCATGTATGCTGCAATTATGTTTGAATAGGTAGGTAGGTTGGATGGATGGATGGATGGATGATAGATAGACAGACAGACAGACAGACAGACAGACAGACAGACAGACAGACAGACAGACAGATAGATAGATAGACAGACAGACAGACAGACAGACAGACAGACAGATAGATAGATAGATGCAACATAAACAGACAAACATTTAACAAAAGAAAAAAAAAGTGCATACATTTCACATAACATTACAGTCACAGAGGACAATGTATTCAGGAAGATCCTTCAAAGTACATTTGATCTGGGATTATGCTCCATATTTAGTTTTAAATATAAGTAAATTAATTTATGTAACAAACATCCTTAACCACAAAGTTTTCCCTAAACTTAACCAAGTAGTTTTGTTTGAATTCACGTCAACCACGTGTTTAAAAGTGACGAGTTATGAATGAGAACGGGGAGTAAAATGACGTGAAAAGCTTAAAATGCGTTACATGACACGCGAAACACGCGAAAAGCGGTGTGCCATTGATGCGCTTTCCCACGAGATCACGTTGTATCGACTCTGACTTCAGTTCATTCACTGGAAACAGAACGTGAGCTGCAGCAGGGAGCCAGTAGGCCGATATGACAAGTGTAGCAGGGTGAGAAAACACCAGACGGGCACCAGAGGTCTGCACCTTTCACTGATTATCTCCAATTTCTGTCAATTTCGGACTAATTTTCCCTCCATCATCAGCTGCCTTGTCAGGAATAAGGCGAGCATGCGTACATCCGTAAATGGTATCCATCGGATGGAAGCGCAATCTTTTCCGAGTCTGTTTGTGGTGATGAAACAGGAAGAATGTTGGATCCTCGAGCAGAAAAAAAAAGAAGAAGTGAGTTTGAAGCAGTTTAACCCAGTCTGGTGCATATGGCAGCTATCTGGCTTAATTGCCAGGGATTTCCATTGCTTCTTAGCAGTTTAATCATCTCTCGCCGATTTTTGTGGGCCATCTGGAAATGATACGCTCTCAATTAACTCTCCTCTTCCCCGTTCAAGGTTTTAAGACTTTGTTCCACTTTGAAGTTGCTTCCAGGCCTACAGCAGACTGAAGCTTTGCTTCAGCTTCACCTATGCTGAAACTGTCGAAGACGCAGGGAGCTGCTGCTACTGCCGCACATCACTTATCTGCTGCGGGGCTAATTTTTCCCCCTCAGTCTCACTTTGTTTCGCGAACCTGGTCCTCATTACGCCTGAAAGTGGAAAATGGCGAATGATTGAATAACTGTTGGATGAAATTTGGAGAGGGGGGCATTTTTCATTCACCGCTGACAGGTAGTGACGCTTCTCGCAGTAAAGCGTGCAGGTTGAGACGCCGAGGCCCCGATACTGTCGCACCAGCGACCCTGTTTCTATTCGGGATTTGGGTCGTACAACGCCTTTAGAGCCCCCGCGTAGTGGATCAGCCGTGACTGTCGTGCCAGCATGTGCCAGAGTGATGGAGTTTTGTATAAATTAGGTCATTTGGACAACATGCCTTGAGTGTAAAACAAAGGTGAAAAATGAGCGTACTCCGATCTGCCACCCTCGAATAACAAATGAGAGCAAACAGCAAAACGCTCATAAAAATTAATTAACTTCATGAGGATGGAAAAAGTGATGGATGTTTTGCTTCGTAGCGTTTCAGTCCGCGGATCCTCGCCAGGGGCTATAATTTGCATCCTCGCAGTGATGTTTATTTAGGAGCAGATGTTTTATTGAAATTCGGGGCGATGCAAAGCTTCAATCCGTGGAGTCTTCTTAACGCTTCAAATCAATCGTCCCGACGGCCCTGTTTCCCTTATAAACACATGAGAGAGTGCATATGATGGCTTTGTTTTTGTCTGTGCGCCCGAATGTAGGCTACACGTTTGCAACACATGTGTGGGACGGTTGGGAAAATCAGACTTTTGGGTATGAAGTCACATGGCAAGTAGCTAGCTAGGTGATGGCAGAGGGCCAGTTTTCCACCTTATGATGAGAACCATGTATCTGGTGCAACACGTGCGGAGGAAGGTATGGTGTCAGAGAATACCAGCGCTGCTGCATCATCCCGCCTCAGCTGTCCGCGATCCTCTGCCTTTCTTCTTTTCCTCCATCTCCGTTATTTCCTTTCTCAACTCCATCACCTTTCTGTCTCTCCGCCCCTCGTACATCGGCCTCCATATGTGAAGCTGAAAGCGGGTCAGGGGGAATCAGGGTAGGCTTTGTTTGTGCACAGAGGTGAGCATGTCACAACAGGATTGAATACTTCCCGTGGTCCTTGACACTCCATAGGGCCCCCTGTTTCCCTCAGCGCTCTGTTTAGATAAGGGGCCTCCCGCCCTCCTTTCCAGGGGCCCCCAAGCACTTACAGCTGAGATGCAGGCCGGAGTGATTATTTGGACGGGGAGACGTGCACGTGCACAGCCCTCCCCTCCCCTCCCCTCCCCTTCCTCCCCCACACACAAACTTTTATGCTTGCAAACTCACCAGCTCAGCAGTGTGAATCCCCAGTCCTCCCGTTGCAACCCCAGGGCTCTTTTCTTTCTGTTTAAAATGCAACAAACAAGTTATTGTTTATTTACTGCGGGCTTTATTGCAGCATTAATGAAGCTGTTTGTCAACTTGCTGAAGTCTGGTGGGATTACCTGAGTGAGTTATAAATGTGAAAAGAACGACCCCAGTGGGTTGAAAGCCCCACGAGGTGTTTCACTCTCACCCTTTTCATGTTATTTATAAGAATTACTGCAGTAAGAAATCACTAAAAAAGCATCAGCTTCAACATGTGGCTCTCAGTAACTGGGACAAATAAAAGCAGTTTCATTCCAAGACAAAACAACATATTGTTTGGAAGAAAACATCTCACACTATAAAGAAAAAGAACATTTGGTTAAAAACAACATGCATATTGAAAGCGAAAGTAATTTTGACTCTGGAGACCGCATGTTTCGACTGATCCAAAGTTTTTATTATCAGATCCCAACAACATTTGTTGAGTCCATGAATACAACTTTCAAAAAGACAATAGCAGAACATAGAGATGTAGAAAAACAAGTGTTACATGCACACCTGAGTCTGAATGTTATCAAGTAGGACATCATATTAATGTTGTGTTTAATATACAGTAGCTCGTACAAGCTCATAAGATCAATTTGAAATATTAGGGGAAACACACACCACATGATTTTAGCCAGGACTTCCAGACAAATTGTCAAGATCAAGAGGAAATCTTCTGTCTTTAGTGTTATTAAGAGCATGCTCCTGTCACCAAGACTGTTGTGATCCCGTCTTAAACCTGTCTGGAACTTCTGTGAGAATGTAAGGCTGCTCTGATCCCGATCCTAACTTTGAGAATCCACCAGGATCTGGACCTGGTGGCTTCAATAACTGAGAAGTGGTGATAGAATCCTAAAATGCACAAGGCTGTCTGATTACCCATCCTTGTTAAATCCATGTGTGTACTACTAGCATTGAAAATAGGTTAATTGTGTGATTTTGAATTTATGACCTTAAAAGAATAGTTGGCATTTGGGGGCACTTTCTTGCTGAGAGTTAAACCAGAGATGTGCTAAATGATGAAATACACGTAAAAAGGATGCATGACGCTGCCTTGTGTATCCTGTGTCCATTTCTTCTGTACTTAAGAAACATGAATCGACGTCTACGTGAACGCGTGGTTAAACAGCAAGTGAGAAGATCACTCCACTCTCATGTTTGTGCAGCAAATACAAAGTTGGAGCCAGAAGATGGCTTAGCTTAGCATAAAGACTGGAGCATGGGGGGAGCCTGGCTCCCAATATACAATTACATTTGGAATTGTAATATACAATTACAATTAGTGACCTTTAGAGGTGCCGATGAGTTTCTTTTTTTTACCTCTCGACAGAGCCAAGCTAGCTGTTTCTTCCTGTTTCTAGGCCTAATGCTAAGCTAAGCTAAGCTAAGCTAAGCTAACAGCCCCCATGGCTCTAGCTTCATATTTAGTGTACATACATGTGTATGGTATCAATCTTCTCATCTAAATCTCAGCAAAAAAAGTGAATTACTTTAATAAATATACAAGACAGCATGGTTAGTGTGCATTTACCTTACTGTTTCAGCAGAGTTTTAAGAGTACATTCGTTGAAGTTGTAAAGGGAGCCATTGTTTTCACTGTAAATTGTGTTCTTGCAGTACTTCCTCTGTTTCTGTTTAGTAAAATAACATTTATATAAAGTAGATGAAACACGTAAATTCCAACAATGGGGTTAAATTTTGAGATTTATGCACGCAAGCACATTCCCATTAAACTGAATATTTGTTGTGGGGAAATAGAGGATCCAGTCCCACACCACAAATAGTAAACAGTTGTTGAGAAAGCCCTCTCACAGCAGTCTCGCATATCCGGAACGTGCAGTTCTTTCACTCAGACGGAGTAGCCTGATACCCACTTTGATGCAAACTGTAGTGTAATGAGGAATGGCTCCTATAGCCATGATTCCCTGTGTTTGTCCTATTTCTTTTAGCTGCCTGGCCTCCAGGCACCTCCATAATTTATCTAACACACTGACAGAATGAATTTACTTTTAAAATGTTTTTGTGATTCTCTATTGATCATCAGAGGGGTTATTTAACTTCATGACTGCCTTCATTACCCTTATTAAAGTGTTGTTTGTGTTGCTGACCCTGATACTCCCGATCAGGGTCAGCATCACAAACGGCACCATATTGTAAAAAGTGAGCTTTCCATGTCTTTTTTTATAAAAAAAATAAATAAAAAAAAGTATCATAATGCTTAATCCAGAGAAATACACGCAGCCTGTATTCAGAAACTGTGCCTTTAAACAAGACGTCAGGACTTCTGTAAGTTTGTGATGTCACAACTATACTATATGTTGGTAGTAAGTGCTGCTAAAGTGCCGTTACAGTCATTCCCCAGCTGCAATGACAGTACAGAGACACAGAGGTGCTGATGCGGAGGACTCAGTCCTCAGTCTCGAGACGCTTCGCTCAACTAGAAACTGAGGACCTTCTCCCAGCTTCCGTCACTAAAACTGGGTGGTAACAATTAAAGTTTTAAAAAACCCTGCATTGTAGAACCAATCCAAAGTCTTTAGGGCGGTCCTTCATCTGTCCGGCCGGACTATACATCTGCTTTGTTGGACATTACAGGATGAGTTACGTAACTTTGTTATACGGAGGAGAAAAGGGGGAGCGCATCATTTCCGGTAAGGCATGTCCTTTTGCCAAAATTAAGGGCCGTTACTTTGTTACCGGCTGTTTTTGCCAGCGCCCAAGTAGCTACCTTGAATTAGAAGTCCCCAGACAATCGGTAGGCCGAGACCTCTGATTGTCTGGTATTACAAGACTAGGGAAACACTGACCAATCAGAGCAGACTGGGCTTTTCCAGGAGGGGGTCTTAAAGAGACAGGTGCTTAAAACGGAGCGTTTCAGACAGAGGGTGAATACAGGTACATTCAGACAGACAGTATGACAAAAATATGATGTTTTTTGAACATTAAAGCATGTAAACATGTTGTAGTAGAAACCCAAAATACAAACATGAACCTGAAAATTAGCATAATATGAGCCCTTTAACATTCAATAAATTAAATAAACATGACCTTAAAACCCCTTTGTGTACCTGAGTATTAACTCTAGATCACAAATGTTGCAGTATTATGAATATCCAAGTGAAGCTGCTTTGTCGTGAGTGACCCTGAATACAACTGGGTGTCATTAAACAGACATGGCGAACAGAACGTCCACCTGAGCCGCTGTGGAAAGCCAACACGTTCCACAGATTCCTGCCTGGTTCGAAAAAAAAAAAAAAAGAAAAGAAAAAGATCATTTGTGGATAATTGCAACCACATTTTCAAGACGCACTCCAGTTCTTGGATGACCAATGAGATCATACAAAGAAAGAGTGATGGGTGAAACAAAGTTGAAGCAACTTCATTCTATCATTAATAAGAAGCTTTGAGGTTTATTTTATAGCTCTCTGTGGAACAACAGCCGTTATTCCTCTGATCCCCCAGCCCCTCTGTCTTCCACTTTTATCTCTGTCTCTCATATGTTGGTGGATGAAGGGATGCAACATTACAGCCTGTAGAAGCAAAAATGATTCTGGCTTCAATGAAACGGTCCGACATGCAGGAGTTCCAGTGGGTCTGAAACTTGTTTACCGACTCCCGAAAATGGCCAGTCAGCAAAAATGCCTGGTTCTTGAATCATCGTCGTCACGTCTCATTTTACACTGAATTCCTGCGGAGATACTCACAATTCAGCAGCAGCGTTTTGTTGGATGAATTGCTTTATTTGTGTGTTTTTCAAGGCAGGGATGCAGCAGTGGTGCGGGTCATTTGATTTCTAAAAGTTTTATCACATTTTTATTAGTTTTGAGGTGTTGAATTTCCCTGTGTTTCTGAAAAATTCAAAACTTTGGCAGGGGAATTTTTAGAAATGGCAGAATAAAAGTCCAGGGATGCATCTTTGGCAGGAATGTGTCCTAATTCTAAAATGAGAAGCGAAAAATCAATTTAGGGTTAAAAATCTGGCCTTAAATTTGTACACTGTCTGCCAGTCCTTAAAGGTCCCATATTCTGCTCACTTTCAGGTTCACACTTGTATTTTGGGTTTCTACTAGAACATGTTTACAAGCTTTAATGTTCAAAAAACACTTTATTTTTCTGTCTTATTCTGTCTGAATATACCTGTATTCACCCTCTGTCTGAAACACTCACGTCTGTCTCTTTAAGACCCCCTCCTGAAAAAGCCCAGTCTGCTCTGATTGGTCAGTGTTTCCGGGTCTTCCGCATC
>JAOVVB010277866.1:0-17581 GCA_028570985.1 Heterobranchus longifilis | reverse complement strand
CACCACCCTAATGTTTCACAAATTATTTTTCACTTTTGTTAACATTGCATGATGGGACATGGCCTTGGTGGAGGTCTGTGCCCTCCGAGTGCTCTTAGTTTCTGCTTTGCTGAACTATGCAGTACTGTATCTGTAAGAAAAAAAAAAAACTTTTTTCATTTGTTATTTATTGATTTAGAAATCGAACCACAATTCATAATGGGATCAATTAGTTTAGTATTTGAAATATCACAGCCTCTTGCAGGTGGGTAGGTGCACACAGAGGATTCGCAAAAACAATCAAACAACTTCCAGTGAGACGTTGCAACAGTCCAGTTTGCATTTTCCATTTTTATTAATTGGACATTTAAATGTATCATTCAAAATGTAAAAGATGGCAAGGAAAATGCTATTCTATTCTTACCATTTTTTCAGTACTAATGTCAACCAGATGCATCCAAAGTAATGCTGGAGATGTTCTTCTGAAACCAGGGTCTGCAGTATATTCATGCATTTATCTAACTTTAATGTTTCCCCCTAAAATGTATAAAGGTACTAGGAGTTTTCTCTGAAGACATATTCACAAACTTGATGAAGACAACTTTTAAAACCTGTGCTCAGATTACAGGAGTTTTAAAATCCAACCTGATTTTGGGTTTCACCATGTGCATAAAGAGGAATTTCACTGATTATCTGTTCTTGAATCGTGAACGCACTCAAACTACAAGATTAGAAAATAGCAGAGCATCACGGACTACAGGATATTATAAAGATTATCTTTCCAGTGGGAAGTATGCATCACTTAACTTTCTCTCACAAACATCTGTCTTTCTTTCTGCATCTCTGTCACACATGCACACACACGCATACCTGTACATACTAGCTGTCTTTATTTCACTTGCTGTTGCACACACATTCGTTCTCACCTGCAGGTCTCCTGCTCTTTATCTGAAAACACACTGAAGCCTGTCAGCTGTCCTTCAAATCCACAGGATACATCAGCCTTAGTGTTTCCATTTCTAACATCCTTTCTTGTCCTTCTTAATTTATCTGCTCAGTGACTTTAAGATTTGTGATTTGTGTAAATATGAAACATGTATGACATTATCTTTGTGGCAGTGATTGAGTGTTGATGCATTTCTGATGCTGAAATTATCCAGAGTATTTTGTAATCTGAGCCCAGTGTAATAAATGAGGGATAGTATTCAGCTAAGAGAAAGGACATGTGTGATCTCACCTGTATGGCTGATTGTTTTTCATAGATGTGCTTACTTAGGTGGTTAACAGTGGACCGATCTGTATTGGTAAATTCATAATAATATTTGCAGGAAGTTATAATGTATATCGACAGATTGGAGGTATTTAGGTGAGTAGTACAACTAGTTTAAAAAGAAAGCAAAGTGAAAGTTATTACATTTGCGTAGCCTGCCAGAATAAATGGGAGTTGAGGCCACACACTCGTTTAGCGCCAAAATGTTGGCTTTATTCTAATAAATTATGTATCAGAGCAAAAGGAGTGCGTTGCTTCACTTCCTATTTGATTCAACAGATTTTCTTGCAGGATAGCACCTCACAGCCTGAGTTTGCTTCACTTTTTCAGCCTTAGTGCAGCAGCGCTGGAGGATACACTGTTAGCATTTATCAAACCAAAAGTTTATACTTGTGTTCAGTTGTTAATACAAAAAAACATGTTAATGGGAATAATTCAATTGAAGGGCAGACGAGGAAGAACAGGAGGTCTCTCCACAGCTTACTAGGATGGCTGTAATGCAAAACTCTATTGTTCACCATCTGAAAGAGGAGAAAGAGTTTTAGCTTTTTTCTTATTGTTGTGAGTGACGGACATCAGCGTGTGACGATACCATGCAATTAATGAAGGCTTGTATATTTTCTTTGTGCTTCCACTGTGCAGTCAATAAACGGACTAATCTGAATTCAATTTGATATAGGAAAGATGATGATTACATACTGAGAATAGCACAACTTCTATGAAAATGTAGTTGCACACAGAACAATGTTATTAACATTTCATCTTAAATAGCTGATACTATAAGTTAAGCCAGTGCAGCTATTTAGTATTTCATAATAACCATGTTTTGCTCTCATGGTTCAGCTATGCATCACAATAAATACAGTGTAGATCATCCAGTCTGTGCGCACAAATGCTTTTCTGATCAATGTTAAACTGATGGGAATGCTAAGAATAGCTCTGCAGCTGTCTTAAATCCCGAAGGAGATGTGCAATTTAAAAATAAAGAGTTTATAAATGATTTCACTCGCATGTCTGAAAGTAAGAACAAATATGTGTCACTGTGAGAATATTTGGCCAGTTAGGACTAATTTGCTACTCTAAGACATTGGATAAACATGAGTCCCGGTTTAGTTTATTTAACTGCAGCGGCAAGTTGGAAAACAAGCTGAAATAACACATATCACAACCCATTTCCTCGCGATTAGGCATGCTTCTCAGCTGCTAAAGGGATTTAAGACACGATAATAAAGATAAAAAGGAGACATTAATAATTTTGTTATGTTAATTAAAGGCAAGAGGATTAACAACAACACAGGAGCCTTGTAAAGCAATAAACAGACAGGGGCTCTGACATTTTTCCAAAACCATTAATAATTAATACATTTGGTCCCTGCTGCGATCAAACAAATCACATGGGATGAAAAAAACACTTTACATTCTCACTTCACTTGGGAGACATGGGAGAATTTGAATTCCAGGCTCTTAAACATCTCGTAGTAGTAGCAGTACATAGACTTTTTTTGTGCTAAATATCCTAATACTTACTGTGTCTGTGCCAGTTGATGTGTATAAGACGCTGCTTTCAATTTCCAATTCCAAGTAAAGATTAAAACAAACAATGAATATATTCTGCAAACAAGTATTCAGCATAATCACAGGCTGTAAGTTACGGATCTGTGCCATAGAAGTCCATATTAACAGAGCCGCAGTGCAAACATGAAACTGCAGCTAGGGTTGGGTGACATGTTAAAAAATGATAATCACGATTATTTTGATCAATATTGAGATCACGATTATTTATCACGATTATTCATTGATTTTAGCGCCATAATATTCTTTGCATCAAAATAAGACCAGTCCTTATTCACAGTGACTCTCCAGAAGCAAAATATTTAAAAAATTGACCCGCCCCCCTTGGTTACTGTTGCTAGGTCTGTCAAGCTTCCAGACCCCAGAGAGAAATATTCCAAAGGAAATAACAGCACATTTCTGAAATAATATATCTGAAATATCAGACAGAAGAAGACAGAAAGGACTACAATGTGCATGTGAGAGCTACATTCACTTTATTGAGTATTATGAATGAAGAGGACTGTAAAAGCTCTCTGGTCCCAATGCAAGCGTCGGACACCCCACGTCTTTTTCATATACATATGTATACATATACAGGAACAACAATGTTCCTGCACAGCAGGGTAAGTCAATACACTGTTTACTTTTAAGCTAACGTTTAGTCCTTACATGGTACCTGTAAGTAAAGGACAGTTTTTTTTTACAATCTGTCCATGTCCATCATCATGCATTAATTCTAAGGAGGTTACAAGGAGAGCTGTTTTGATGTGACGGCACTTTGATACTGTGTGAAGATCTGTGTCCAACCAAGTAATGACTTCTTCGTCTTCTTCGCCATATTCTAGAGCTGCAACGATTAGTCGACTAATGAAAATAATCGTTAGTTGCAGCTCTATCATATTCCTCGTCTTTGTCTTCTTCTTGGTCTTCTCGGTCTGTCTTGGTCTTCTTTGTCTTCTTCCTCATCTTCTTCATTGTCTTCATCTTTGTCTACTTCCTCATCTTCTTCTTTGTCTGCTTACACTTCTCCTCTTTTTAACATTCATATTTCAGCTGTGGCATTTGTCTTATTTGTCTCCTATGTCTCACCTCATGTTTTAAATGTAATTTAATGTAATTAAAAATGTCACTTAATGTCACATTGTTTTTGCTCCGACCAGGGCTCCCTGGAAAAAGAGATCTTGTATCTCAATGGGACCTCCCTGGATAAATAAAAATAAATAGATAGATAATAATCTAGAAACAGCCTTGCTTTGACCCTGATGTGTTAATGACATCTGTGTTGTAAATATACAATACACAACATGCTCATTTTTGATACTTGCTGTCCATTAAGGGGTGCCAGTGACGTGGTCTTGGCATTGTGAATGCTGGCTCACTGGCATGGCTTACTCACACACCTTAATGTAACGTTAATGTTATTAGTTACACCTGTGCTATTATTGCAGGTCAAAATGTCTGCTGTGAGAAACTGTTTATTGGGTGTTTAAAGGTTAATGATGAGTGAAGAGCGATAGATGCTTTTGTAGTAACGTCACATGTGGCTTTTATCGCTACACACTGCTCCTCATGGTCGCTGATTTGCAGACAAATATCATACAGAGAGCTGCAGACAAATTGAAATGCTAGCTGCCAGAAAATTACAGATAGTGTGAAATAGACAGAGCTGTGAGGAATGAACAAAATTGGTGTAACTGCTGCAGTCACTCCAGATGGCACATAGCAATGTGACATTAGCACCAGTGACATAAGCTTGGGGGGTTTAGCCTGCTTGATGCATGAGACCGTGTTGTATGATCGGCTCAGACATGACCTCAGCGTTTTAGGGGTTAATAGCCCAGGATCGAGGTTGAAGTTGATTGATATGTTAAGATTGATTTTGCAATAGTTAGCATAATGAAATAGCCTGCTTGAAATGATCTTAGGCAGTTTGGTTATTGACAGTAAAAGGCTGATGAAAATTTAACAAAGGTAGCAATGTCCCAACAGCCAGAGATGGATTATATATGTTTCAGCCAAACTGTCCAATAGAAGGTTTCAGATCTTAAGACACTGAATTCATTAAGGCCTTAATTAGTATTAAAATGTCTTAAATCAGTCTTTCAAAAGTCTTAAAAATGCTAAGACATGGGAAGTAAGATTTTATGAATAGTTCTCCTTCTGACGTTGCACTGTAAAATCTCAAAGTAATTGGTATAAATTGGGGCTGCCTCCTCTTAATGATTAGTTGACTAATGCGCTGTTTCTTTAGATTTATGTTTTTTTTATTTGCAAAATTAGTCTCAGACCTTTAACTTCATTTTCTATTTCCAAGGGGTGTTATCAACAGCTCAAGACAAAATGCCTCTGGACACAACTGGATAGACTTACAACCAATCAGGTAAAAGAAACGTGACCTACAACCAATCAGAGCAAAGCACATGCAGGTTGGAGCAGCACTTGAACCTTGAAGCATGAGAGAAATGACGACCTGGTCGCAAACTTTCTCAAATTACAGCTAAATCGAACACTAAAATGTGTTTCTGAAAACATTTTAGGTGAGAAATAGGCGATGCAATAACAGAATCTTGATTTGTATTTGATCAGCACTGCCTAATTTGACCATTTGATCACCAATTAGCATGGTCACTCTTTCATTCATAACACCAACATGCGGTCGGCACAAATTCTCATTTTACACGAAAATACGTTTCTGAAAACATTTGAAGCAAGAAATAGGCAATGTAGTAACATAATCTTGATTTAAATTTGATCAGCCGTACCTAGTTTCACAGTTTGGTGTGAGTTTCCTGAGCATTGCATGAATGGGTACCGGCAGCAGCCATCTTGCTTGTTTCTGCCCACAGACTGTGGTGAGGAGAGACGGTGTCTTAAACCCGCCTCATATGAGATAAGCGGTTGTGAATGGATCTAGAAGTTTTTTTTTGTTTGAATGGAGGCCAGACCCATGCAAAGTGAATGAAACATGAACTTAGCAGAGAGGTCTGGATCACAGGCTAGTGTTTTTCATGCTGACTGACTTATTTCCAAGAAACCTGTGAACACATCTCTGGTAAACACAAGATTTAAAGTGGTTCTTTTGCATGATTTTTGTAGTGACACTCGGTTTTCCAGCTCTGTTGATGAAATCTAATCGATTAGTCGACAAAATCGTATGTGTCAGTCGACTAAGATTGTTTTAAACCGAGGACAGCCCTAGTATAAATAACTGACTGAATGCCTCTCTTATTAATGTGAACATTCAATGAAAATTGGCTCGTTTTTCAAACTCGCCATGATGTGAGTCAAGGCAGTGGAATCCCACATGCAGAGTTAGAAACACAAACTCACCAAGAAAACTCGCCAACAAACCAGTTCTGTTCTACGCTTGTCTCCGATACCAGCAGGGTCAGCAGCAACATTCAGGAGTACGCCGAGACAGGAAGCAGAGGTACTGTGGTGTCTCAGCACGGTGACAAAACATCAATCATACAAGTCAGATGAGGGAGTAGGAGACTCTATACCTGCTCCTCTATTTGGGGTGTGTTTGTCGTGCACTCTGGCACAAACTGGACCGTGTGTGAATTCTGAGCGCTGTTGGAATATTCCATTGGGTTATTCAGAGGTGCACGCTCTGAGTGTAATCTGGAGAGCAGAGCATCAAGCGCTTAACTGAACCATTTGTTAATTCATATAGAAATAGAACGCTCTATTTCTTCGTACAGACAGCACTCTGATTTTAGTGTCGAGTGTCAGATTGGATTTACGAACGCACTCTTGGTCACACTCTGCTTTCCACCACCATCTCATCTTTGCAGGTCCAGTCTTGGCATGCAGCAGATGTTTTGCATGAATATAGAGTACTTAGCTGATCTTAATTCTCAAACGGATGTTGGAGTTGGCTGTGAAGATGTGCACTTTTTGTTTAATTGATTTTGTCTTTAGCCTCTGCTTCTGTGGGTGGTTAAAGCTTTTTACCAGGGAAAAATAAAAGCTATCACTAGTGTGTTCAGCTATTTTAGTCTATATTCTCTCAGAAAAAAAAAAGACATGTCCTGCACCATGTTTTGAATTCAGAATCCTGGCTGTGTGTCTGAGCAGCTGTGCTTATTTAGAGAACAGAAAGCATTGTTGAAATCATATTTACATCTGGGCAGTGGGCGGCTCTCACCATTTAAATGATTCTAATTTACCAACCATTTGAATAAATGTCACAAACGTTGTATTCAGCTTTGGGATTGGCTGCCTGCGACAGCTGGCACAAGCTGCTAGTCAGTGTGCCATAGTTGATTGTGCCCAGGCTCCCACTCTCATTCTGTTTTTTTTTTCCTCTTCATATAGGAGAAAATTGATTCTGCACCGCACCACACACCGCATCTAGCTGCTCCACATCGAGGAAGGCTCGTTTCCACCAGAAGCAGGTGGCTGGATCTGGAGGTAAGGACTACTGAGTTGTGGTATCTGATTACAGAGCATGACATGTTTAATGACAAACTGGCGAAAAGAAAGGAAATGGCTTAATCCTGTGTGGAGGTAAGGAGCTGTGAAAAGGGCGTGGAATAAGTGAGGTGGCTAGTGGGATGACCCTCCGGGGAGCACACCCCGCCCTGGACATACCCATAAAATGTATGAAAAATGATTAGGCTGTGACTAATTACCCGTTTAGTGTCGCCGAAAGTTGTTAAACAGACCATTGGCTTTTAATACCTAAAGTAAGGAATGGGATTAATTAAGCAGAAATGTATTCTTCTACTCTGCCAAGTCTCTTTCTCACAGTCTCTAAAAACACTGTGTGATGGGGTTTGCACCTCGGGGAAATAGTTGGTAATGGCCTGAGAAAGGGATCTCCTTTTCTCAAATCACTACTTCTTTTTGGGTGGATGAATGAATGAATGAATGAATGAATAAGTACATGAGCAGCTGCCTCCTATAAAATGGAAGGCAGAGGGAAAAACAATGAGACTTATGTCTGCACAACTGTTCCTTTGAAAAGCATAACCTTTAAAGGGGAAATCCATAATGTTTTTTAAAAATATATCATTATTAATATCCATCTGTATGGTAAAGAGTAGTGAAACACTAAAAATGGCACATATACCAGGGTCGGGGACAGTCCGTTCTGTATTCTGCTGCTGAGAAATGTTGATTTTGTGTCAGCTGAGACCTATCCGGTTCACAATACCAGTGCTGTCTAACTTCATCAGTCAGTGACATTTACACTGCATACCAACAGCAAAAAGGTAAAACAAGTTCACACACACAAAACTAGATGCTCCATCATCCTTGTAGTGTGAATTATGAAGACGTACGTCTCGTAGCTTTAATCACCTCAGCATATCAGCTGCTGCTTCTGTGAAAACACAAACACACAGTACATGAGTCCATGAAGATGACTTAATAAGAGTTGTTCTAGATTGATGGAAGCAATTTAAAAGTTTTTTTTTTTCTCCTAGAATTAACGCTCCTATACTACGTACTATGTTTTTCTATTTACATAATGCAGAAATGTTGTTAATAAACATTTTTGTATGGTGTCGTAACTCAGAGTACACTGAATATTAAAAAAGTCAACAGTGACCTCAAGCACAAGACCTGACGTGTTTACTTCATTAACATTTAATTGAAACCACAAAGTAATTATGCTTAGGGCACCCAAATGGCCAGCAGCCGCCCTGCTAATAGCCACTCATTGTTTGACTATTACCCCTAATATAATGTCATCTGTGATGTGGAATTCAACTACAGATGTCAATAAACGGCTATATTTATTCACAGTTTAATCATACATTTCATGTCAAGTCTTATTCTGATTCTTAGTATAGCGTGTCGGTGGTTATCTGTGTGATGACCTTCCTGCCTGGTTGACTGGATCATTATAGCCAACTGAAGGTGGCAGGAAACATTATATTCTGTGGATTATATCTGCAGCCTTGAATTCGAATGTAGTGGTACACATTTTAATAGCACTGCACAATTATACACTGCTCCTCCTCCAGCTTGCTTATTTCTTGTGCGACCAGCATCAGGCTCTTGCAAGATTAATACAAAACCTGGTACTTTATCAATCAGTTACACCAGTCTGTGCTTTGTATTCTGATCCCACATGACCAACATAATCTGACCATCAGCCAGCTGCCACCCGTAGCTTGATCACATGCTCAACAACACAACATATGCAGTAGCCTCAATTAAAACTTAGATGCATGTGCTGCCGCCCCCCCCCAACAGATTTCCGTCAAAGAAACTGACTAAAGAAATATCTTATGTAGTTATCCAAGATGTGCCTCAGCATTAGGCAACCATGGCAACACTGAAGCATGTCAGTATGTGTGCAAAAAAGGATCACAACGGAGACTGTTGTGCATGTATCATACTGTGAGTAATGTGTCTGCCCCTCATTAAAAGTGAGTGAAACCTAAGCAGCGACCGCACTCGCTATTTGACAGTTTCCCCAGCAGTGCCTGGAGCATTGTATTTTTAATTGCAAGACAAATAGGCCGATGGCGGTGGCAAACAGGATGTGGTGCAACACTATCACCACAATGAATCACTTATCATGTAAATTCATGTAATGTCATGTAAATTCAGTAATTATGGGGAGCGGTAACTTTTTAAAATCATGTAATATTGTAGCTTTAAATCATGTTCAGTGTACCGCTCTCCAAAACATCTACACAGGCCATATTCAAAGTGTGCTTTGCATATTTTCTGTAAAAACTGGATCATACACTCAACTGCATAGCCTAATTCAACCATGATATGCCTGTCGAGGGATTGGGATGCTGTATGTTCGGGTTGTGCACTAATGGTTTACCTGTTGTGCATGGAAATGTGCTGTAGCCAAATGTGACTAATGGACCTTTCACATTTTGACTTGTCAATGCATGAAAAGCACAGGTGTAACTAATAACATTAGTTATGGCTCCACTATATTTAAGTGTCCTAAGTCATACTGGGACTCAGTGGAATGCATCCATTAATAATGTTATTAGTTACACCTACATTTGACAAGTAACAATGTCCTCCCGTGTCCCTTATGCACCTTGAAGAACGAGACAGGGACACCAGCTCTCTCTTGCAGGACCTTCTGTCAGTGTGTGATGTCGCTCACTGCTTTTAGAGGGGGAGGAGCTTAATGCCAGCATCCAACACAGCCAGTGATAAAGTTCTCTTACCTGTTTCTACTGTCATCATCTGCACTGCTGCTCCTCTCTGTTAAAGCACCGGAAGGGCCACAATGTCCAATGTGCCTTGTCCCTTTTACCGAACTCTGCTGTCATGTAATATTGGACCACAAAAGTCCCCAGTGGTCCCTACACTGTAAAACACACCCTGCACTTTTATTCACTCAAGCAGAGTGCGAAGTCCAGTCAAGTGAAATGCTCAAGAGGTCATGGTAGTGCACTTTTGGTATTTCATGGCCAGAGGTGTGCAGTGTAACTGGATGAAATCAAGAACATTAATTTAGCATACATCATCAGTGGGTGTGTAAGGGACCGTCCCCTCGCCCTCCTCTGTGTGACCTACTGACAGTAGGTAAGGGAGTAAAGAGGAAATTAATGTTGTTGTTCAGGGAAGAACATACATATTGGACAATATTGGACGATAAAGCCTCTGCCAACATTTTTAAAATTCCCTCTTTCTACATGCAACTATGGTTTGATTTAGGTCAGCGAAAGATTGTAATTATCTTCTCCATTGCCATAAATAGGGCACCACTTTTCCTGCATTGGCACTGCACATTGGCATTAGATCTAAATTATGAGGTTTGGATTTGTCCAGTATGGAACATAATTCCAGGGAATACTGGGCCTGTTTTTGGTGGTACAAATATATGGCAGCCATATTGCAGCACAATTTGCCGCCAACAGCAGATAATGTCTCTCTTTAGAGTCAATTCAAGTTTCTAGAAGCAATGCAGAAGAGAATGGACATTTGGGTTGTTATTTTGCATCAGTTTAATGATGGCTATGCATGATTTAATCAAGAATTTGAGTTTGGGTTTATTGCACTGTGACGATGCATAGCAATGGAACAGTTTCAGTAAAAGAGAGAAAGTTATTAATTTCAGATTATGGTATACCTGTATACTTAGCTATTATTGTCAAATTAAGACTGTACATGTGCAGTTATATGTGGCTATACTGGTAGAAAAAATATATAACCAAATACTAACAAGTATAAGACATATGAACATAAAAGGTGGCTGTGTACTTTTGGAGCCTGTGCAGGTGGGTATCTGCCTTCTATAGTGGTGAACATTGCACTAAACACAAAGGTGCACATTATACAGTTGAGCGTGACTCGTGCAGGTGACACCAACATTACAGGGGACTGCCAGTTGAACGCACCTCTTACTGCACATCTACTTTTCTGCATCTAAAGTCACCAATCTGATTCAGACGAAGAAAAAATAAACCAAAATGTCACTTCTCACAGTTTGATAGCTGGCTGAATTTACTGTGCATTTTAAATGTGGAACATTACCAGCAGCAGACTCCATTTTTTTTTTTTTTTTATCTTTATGGAATTTTTTTCTCATGCAAATTATATTGACACAGGGATTGTGAGATGTCACTGTTAGTATCTGTGAAAAGATTTCCATAATGTCTTAATTTCTTTATAGCATGTTGCCACAGCTGGCTTCTTACAGCTCTGTGCAAGGCGGTAAATCCGGTCTGGAGCCAGCAGAGATCAGTCTGTCAGCTGGGAGATTTACACTTTACATGCTCTTAAAGTCGTGGTCCGACACCGAGGGTGCCAGGAAGCTCTGCCAGATTGCCAGACACCAGGCTAGCAAAGGGCCCACACAGCCATTTAACGGCTGTGCTTTCTAGGCTTTATAGCCCGTGCTGATGCACTGAGGACACAAGCAAAAGAGAACATTGATTGACCACTTGGACAAGGCCAATATGCCATAACTTAAAACTGCAGCCTGATTGCTTTTTATCCAAGCTACACTACAGGCCTTTTGCTGCCTTAGGATCAATTTTAAAGGAAAAGCAGTGATGTTTGTTTGTCACGTAACTTGGCACCCGACCTGCTCGTACTATATCCCTGCTTAATACCTCTGTTAGAGGAATAATGCAGTTTTTATCTGTAGCAATGATCTCCATTGATTAGGTAAATAATAGTTCAATCCTTAATCAACTGTAGTTTTTGAGATTTGAATGACCAAACATTAAAAATATTTCCATTTTTGTATTTCTATTGAATGTGCAGGACACCTATAATTTGGCCTGAGAGCAAATATGTTGCAAATTAGTATCAATACTTCACACTAGAGGCCTTCACAGGTCACCAGTCTCGGATTTGTGTATCAATAGGTCTAATATTGATCGTGTGGTATGTCATCACCGCAGGAGATATTTTAGGATATCGGTAGCCTATATACAATATGTATGCTATTGAATGAACAAATTACTTTTTTGAATTTGTTTCACAGATATTAAATTGTTTAGACCATTATTATACTGTATCACCCAGCTGGCTACAGAATGTTTTATTGATGATTCCAGATGTGAAAATAGACTTTCAATTTTGTAATTTGTTTCTGTAATGTTACATTTGTTCTTATGTTATTATTATACAGGGCATTGGTGATCTTTTGTGCTTATTAATTGATAGCAATGTCCTTTCTATATTAGTATATATATATATATATATTGTGTCAGGATCAGGATTTGGATCAGGTGTAACTGTCCTTGGATCTTTTCTATTCTGATCAGGTCTGATTGTGCTGCTGTCTCCTTCAAATCAGGTCTCTGTTTTTGCAAAAGTTAATTTATGCATTACAGGTTTGGGTCCCACATTTTGGACCCAAACTGAAAATCTCCACTCCACTACACACAATCCAAATAATTATATTTTCAGGAAGGCAACAGCACTCGAGCAAAAAATTAAACATTGTTTGAACCCTGTGTGACTGTGGATTTAGATAAACAAATATATTTAGCAAACATTCATCATGTTTTTCATTTTTACTTTTTAGTATGCCTAACATTGTTTTTAATCCTGTTTTGTAAAGAACTTTGGGCTGCATCTTTGCATGACCTGTGGTATACAAATATTAATATTACTTTTACAATGTGATTTGTTTTACCGTCATTAATCTTTGTAATCTACTGAAAATGATCTTTTGTTCAATTAATACAATAATAATTTGTATAATATAGATATAATATAATAATAACAATAAATATGATTTCAACTGACATAAGTATTAAAGAGCTGTCGTCATCTGCAGCTATAAAGTGTGACGTGGACTCGATCAATGCCTGAGCCTGTTGACAGATTTTTCCTTTGTGCCTGTGCCTAATTATGGACTAAACTTAAGGGAAAGCACTGAAGTTTTAATTAATTTGTGTTTATTCCTCCAGTTTCTTTCAAGTACCTGACTTAATGAAATCCCACAGCTATTAATCTTTTGACATACCTCTGAGCTACTTTGTCAGCAAGCCTCCGTGCGAGCGCAAAGCAAGCCTGACATTTGACTAATTGCAGTCATTTGAGAATGATCACTACTATAATGTATTGGAAATGCACAGCGGCGTAACACAACATTCAGGCACCCCTATCCATCTGGTGACCCACTTTACACAGAAAACAAAAACAAAAAATGTTTTACTAATTGGAGCAAGTTAAATACAATACTGATGATTGCAATCAGAGGATTCAGTCTGATTTTTGCCAGAATCGGCAAAGACAGAAACCAATCCATGGCACAGTCAATCATCCAATACTGCGACATAACCGAACTCCAACTTATCCACCCCCCCCCTTCTGTTTCATGGTGGAGCCTCAGAAGAATGACTCTTACCTGTCCTTGGCACCTTGCGAATTGCTGTGCGTTTGATGAAGACCTCAGTCACACCTTTCTGGGCCGGAGTGGAGAGCTCATTACAGCCAGAGGAGACAAGTGCATGGGAAAGAATGAATAGAGGAGGGTGTGCATGTGAGAGAGAGAGACATAGAAAGAGAGCGAGAGAGAGAGAGATTATGTGGTGTAGACTGTGGAGAAAGCAGTAAATATGAGCAATGGGGAAAGCCCCTTGTAAGGTGAAATAAGGGGCACTTGGGGACTCGCCTTGTACATTGCACCTGTCTTATCATTTAACTCTTATTTGTTGGTCTTACTAAACTGTCAGCAATTCCCTGCCTTCTTGGCCTTTACTTGTAAAATGCCATGGAAATGCTGACAGGCTGCCAAACCAGAGCTGTCTGGAAACGGACTGCTGCTGCTTTCTTTGACTTCTACCACATATTGTCAGAATTAGATTTACACGCAAAGTTAGCTGTATTTATATACCACAGTCTACCTTTCAAATACAAATTAATTTAACAGCGGCTTTCTCCCACTGACTCTCTCCTTTCACAACTCACCAGTAACTCACTGATGTATATTTTGCTGAAACATGCCTCACCCATTCCCGCAGTCTGTCAGTGATGTTTCGTGTAATTGTGTGTTTTTCTGGACCGATTCAATTGTCTCTTGATGTATTCCTCGCTCAGCTGAGCATGTCATTACACACATCATTTGTGTGCAATTTAATGTGGTATGCAACAAGGTTACATTTCTATGGTGGTTCAATTTGAGGACTCGTAGCATTTCCGCTGCAATCATTTCTCTCTCTGTCTCTCTTTTTCACTTGCTCTCAGAAATTGCTTCGGCGATGATTACGCACTCCTCTGCCTCGCTCGGTCATGCCACAATTTTAAGTTCACATTGGGGAGATATTCCAATTATCAGTCAGGTAATGTGATGAAAATGGTAACTTTCTCTCTTTAGCCTGGGTGTGCTGATCAATTCTTAAGTGGACTGCATCATAAAATGATATCTATCTGTTTATGTCCTTTCACTGGATGTAGCAGTTATTGAATTCATGTGCTTCTCATTGACTAAAGTGTGTTTCTGGTTTCTGGTAAGCTTAAATGCAAGTTTGTGTAATTGTTTATGCGACCAGAGTTCAGTAATCTGAACTGCACTAATACAGGTTTCCCCAACCTCGGTCCAGTCCAAACACTGACAATGATTTGGTCGGTTTATTTGATGAAGGCAGTATGGTCGCCTTCTCTTTGACCTATCATAGAATAATTATTGCCTCCTGTTACCTTTCTTTGTTTTGCTTGACACACTGTTCAATCACGATGCCACGGTGTATGTGAAAGTGACAGGATTCTCATTAGCTTTAATTACTGTGTGCCAAGTCATCTGAAGGCAATGTTTTGTCCCAGGAACCGCCCAGCCCCCCCACTCGCAGCCACAGGCCCCGTCCTTCATCACCTGTGAAGGTCTAATCTTATCTGCGGCTGTTGCATGGCTCTTCATTAATCACTCCCCCGGCCCAATCAAACGCTGACTGATGGTTGACGTGGCCTTGTCCGGCCGTCCCTCAGGTGCTGGGAGTCGGTCTGGGATTGGCCGGGGCACGAGATGCCGTATAGATTCTGTGGCCGATTCTGTGAGCGGTGTGTGTGTGTGTGTGTGTAAACACGCCGGTGTCCTCTACATGTGGTACACATGCCGTGTAACCCTGTGCCAACCGCTCAGTGTACCTGGAAGTTCAACATATTGTTCTGCTGCTGACATTGTCTCATCAGGAGCAGTGACATTTTCCAGCTGTGATCTGGTTTTTGCTCAATGACACAAAACTTTCTACTTGTTTGACCCAAACTGAGACGTCAAATCACCGTCCCGTCTCTTTGTGTCTTCTCAGACGTGCAGTGGACGACCAGCGGTGCCGTGAACGGAAAAGGGTGTGTGGTGAAAGGAGGTTGCAGGAAGGAGGGAGATGGAATAGAAATAGTTTGTTCTAGTAGCGGGAGGATATAAATGGCACAAAGATGAAACAAATCAACCTTAGGTAGCCCCGGCCGTTAGCCAATCCATAGTAATCAGTGAGGCTGCATTGAGCTCTCCGCTTCATGGACCCTTACCAATCAGCAGAGAAAACAGAGATCTGTCATCTGTTTTCCTCTGCTCACTGACGGGGCCAAGGGCCAGAGAGAGTGAAGTCTGGTCATTATATATCAAGTGTGTGTATGGAAGGGGTTGGTATGTTTCTGTGCTTTAGCGTCATAATCACTTTTTTTTTAAAGTGTTTACACTGTTCGTCAGTCACTCAACAGAGGGTGTCCCACTGGCAGTGATTAGAGGATTGATCAGGGATGTGAGCTAATACATGCCCACCGCTGATGTCAAAACACAGATGGCATGACTCACTTTGCAGCCTTCTAAAAGAGATTTTGTTTAATCTTGTCTTATGGACAAGTCTGGCCAAATGACTTCCAGGGGGATGTGCGTATTGATCTCCATTAATTGTTCTGACAGTGAAATATGAAATTAAACATGAGGTGATGTATAATTCAGAAAACATCACTTGTCTCCTCGCACAATGTGCAGGCACAAAGGCAGTGGAACATACAGACAAGAGATGCACGCATATGCACGCATACACAAACACACAACATCTGTCTTTTACGGGTGGCATCACAAAATGATCTTCCTGGTCGGCAGATGATTTGGCATCAGTGTGCTCAGGTTTTCATAACCTTTGGATGCCTCCCATCCTTGTCCTACAGAGAACCGAGGACAAAGCTCTGCCCTATTAGAGATGAATAATGAGCCTGTTGGCAAAAGAGACGTTGCTAATGTTTTGTCCAAATATCTCAAATCTGTCCCCAATGATAATGTATTCTGCGGCAGTGCCCAACAGCTCTATTTTTGAAGAGGTGATTTCATCGCAGATATGACTTATACAATCTTTAGATTGGAAAGGGGGGAGAAAAAAAAATCCCCGTCAAATTGCAAATGTCTGACGGGTGTATAGGCATCACAATCAGGGCTTAGTTTGTTTTCCTGTAATTGATGCTTTGCCTGTGTGGCGGCATAGCTTTGTTTGTTTATGCTAATGGCTGTGATGACCTGTTGGTCCCCAATCTAGCAGGGAAATGGCAGCCAATGCTTTGGGGAGTGAGCCATTGATCTCTCTTCAGTGCCTCTTTCTTCACAGGTACTTGGGATTAACTGAGCCAGAGCGAGACAAAAGGAAAACGTTACAAAAGCAGGGGGGGGGGGATCACAGAATTACTTCTGGTATATGCATGTATAGCACATCAGCTTCAGGCCAGTTGATGCTTGTGCAGCTTCTACCAAGCTGCCTGGTATAAAAGTGCTCACTCTGCTCCCTTATATCGGGCTCTTGAGGCTTGATGCTGCCTAAACAGCACAGCTGTAATTCCCCTAAGCAGTGCACTATGCAATAACTGTTATACATGAACACACAAACAAAAACAAAGAGGTGGGCTGTTATGGATGTGCTTCTCCAGAGTACCTAAGACTTGCAGTGGCCAGTTGTAGAGGACCGGGCTCATCAGAATCACTGAAATAAGCACTGGTACCCAGGGTGGCATCATGATATCACTTTTTACATACTAACTAACCTTCTTCTGATTTGACCTTTAAGCCACATTCAACAGTTATTTTCACTATGGCAATTTGCCAAAATGTATTTATACTGTATTTTAGTCATTAAGTCCTCCAAACCATAAGACCACTAATGCCTACAGTTCAGACGACGTGTTTTTTCCACTCGCCGACAGTCTTTGGACATCCCTGACAGAAGCCCCAGATCAGAAGCAAATCGGCGCTCGCTTTTGATCGTTACGTGTGAACTGTTCAAAGACGCGATCCGAGCGTGACCAAGACACGATGCGCCGCATACTCCCGACGGATATCTAGCATGTCTGCGAGTCCAAATCCTGTCGTATGAAAGAAGACTGGCGGCGAGAGCAGCGACC
>JAOVVB010277857.1:0-17583 GCA_028570985.1 Heterobranchus longifilis | reverse complement strand
TTAAGGGCTAGAGCAAGGATACAGACAACCACGCGTGTGTGTTTGTGCATGTGTGTTTGTGCATGTGTGTTACATGTATGTTGTAACGACGTTGTGATGGCCCACAGGCAGAGGTCACTGTATGAATGGAGCGCCATACCCGCCGCTGTGAATGAATACAGTAATACATGAGGGTGTGGGGGGGGAGTGATGGGGGAGGGGGATTGAAATACCTCAGAAAGAAGGGGAAGAAAAATGGTGTCAGAAAAGATACAGTCCATGATGGCATACTAAGTCTGAACTTATCTGATATATTTCTGTACACCCATCAGACTGTTCCTTCAGAATTTCTCTCCGGGGGCAAGGGAGCTGACTGTGGCGGAGACCAAGACTCTGATGGCTGCGGGCGATAAGGATGGTGATGGCAAGATTGGGATGGAAGGTGGGTGCATGTAAAACATCTGAAAAAAAAAGAAAACCTGTCTGCAGTGGAGAAAAGGAGCCGCCTGTGCAGGGGAGCTGTCCAGTACTTAGTGCTGAAATTGCAGTCTGTAAAAAAAGCACACTACAAAAGTATACACTAAATCATTTGTTTAGTCATTGTGCTTAATCATAATGTTGTATGACACTGACTTCTTGCCTGGAGAACACTGTTGCGTGCTTAATAAGAATTTATTTTTCTTCCCCCCACAGAGTTCTGTGATATCCTGAAATAAAGAGAATAAACATCTTTGACCACGGCTGTCTTTCTCCTTTTTAAAATAACGGGTTTCTTAAAGAAATCCTGATTTTCCAGATTGTTTGATGCAAAGACCAGAAACCTTGGATATTCTCTACCTGCCTGCTGCTCTCCCTGTTGATGTGATACAATAATGCATAAGATGTTTGATGGACAGACGGCTAAAGATGGATATTAGTTGTGCATGTGTGTGTGTGTGCGTGTGTATGTGTGTTTAATCAGGTACCTGGAATGGATTAATAAATGTATTTAAGATGTGATATCACTGTGTGCTACTCATTTGTTTTCATCTGCATGTAATGGACAAGTGTCTCAAATATGACTCAACATTTCATTAACACTTGAAGGGTTAATTTGAAAATATATATATATAATAAATAAATATATATATAAATATAATATATATATTTTTTTTTTCATAAATTATTTAAGTCCAATCCAGGGACTATCCATTAAACTAATGGTTGGTTGATTTGATAAGATATCTTAAAAAAATATTTTGATTTTCATAAATCATGTTTTTTATTATTGTGCATTCAAGGGAATATCAATCACACTGGTGTTGGTTTATTCATTTTAAAAATGGCTTTTATCTGTTTTTGCAAAATTAACTCACTTAAACTACTGTAGTGACATCTGAGGTATACAGGGGTTTAAATGAACTTAATCCTGAGTATAACGTCACTGGATCACTTATGATGACAACATCTACAAGAAAAGTTAGAGAGCGTATTAGCGTATGATAAATCATAGGATAGGATTACACTAAATTATTTTGCACAAAGACATGCAGCATAAAATGATGATTACCATTCTGTAGTTTCTGAATGAAAACGTAGTGTCAAACAGGAAATATTCAGGATAAAGTATGGTGAGTGCTTATTGACGCAGCACTACTTATCTCATCTTACTAACACTCATGGAAATGCCCTGCAGGAGGATGTCAACAACAATAGAGTCACTGGCGTAAGGAAACCCCCGTAGGCCTTTTTTTTCCACAGAAGACATTTTGACAAAAAGCACAGCTTTAAATAATAAAACGAATGATGGCTGAACTGCATTTAGCTGCTTTGATTTTAGGTTCCTGGTATCGTGCATCCCGCCTCACTGTCACTCTCGCTGGAATACTTGAATAGAACGGAGCCGCCGTAGTGTTATAACAGATGTGCTTGCAACTCAAAATGTCTGCTGTGAAATTCTGTGACGCTGCAGAGTAGCTTATATCCTAAAACTTGTGACAATGGTGAAATTGAAAAGCCACAGAGTCCAATTTCACCACTTTTAAGGAAATAAATTGCATTTTAATTTAATCTCTTCAAATCTTTGGACACACAAAAATTCCCCACATTTTTCCTCATCATTACTGCCTTCTGCTGGACGGATTTTGAATTCCTGCAGAACCAGGTAGAAATATCCACCATAATGATGGAAAAATACTAGGTTAATAGTCTAGGGTTAACATTTCCATAAAAGCCACAACATGAGACAAAAACATTGACAAAAGGCTGTTTATATCATGTGTTAATAAAGTTATTCATGCGTGAGAAAAATGAGCTGCGTTTTGTGCCATGGCCGTGCGTCAGAGTAAAAATTGTCAACATATTGCTAACTTGTTTACATGTTCACACACGCAGTCGCACAGCACACACAAAAAAAATAGTCTGAATGATTGATGCATTGCCTACTAAGGACAGGGATCCGGTGGAATACATGTAGGCCCCAAAGGCTTGTCCTTGTTCGGCCGTTAGGTTCATTTGAAACTTGACGCATGTATGCACGAGGAGTTCAGACGAACCATATGGAAATATACGGTATAGTCCATACTTTAAGTATAGCTAGTTAATGTCACAGGCCAGCAGATACATATCTATCATGTGAGACCGTCTCAGGGGCGGGGGGCTGCAACTGCAGCCTTTCTGATGCACAAATCAAAAGCCTGACTCCAACTCACAATAAAACTGAGAAGAATACTAACTATATGGGAAATAACCAGACAATTTCACTTGTGATCAGACTACCACAAAAACTGCAGGAGTATCAAATATTGTTGTTATTATTAAGATAAAAACATGCCATAAAGTAAAGCTCTATTATGTTGGATAGATGCAAATGCATATGCATATGAATGAGCTATATGGGACAGAATTAACAGACACAAAGTCTAACATGCAGTCTATCACAGAGTAACAATAATCATATATAAGGCAGCAAAAGTGCTTTTTGGGGGCAGTATCTATAAGCAGTCCTTCCACATATAGCCTATTAACAAGCTATGACTGGTCTAGTACTATTCAGAGTGATGCATTACGCGTAAGGCCGTGTATTGAATGCTTCCTCTGCTCATTAAGAAAGTGAACAGCAGTTAAAATTGGCAGCCAGTCCTCGGTGCTCATTCACGTGGCCTTTGGCTCCCAGGTTTTTCTCACAAACCAAATTAGGGGATGTGACCCATGGCCCACAGTGTATCCCATCACACGCATCCATTTCATTAATATTCTCAGATGAAACTTACAACATCAGAATCATGAATGTTGGCTATAAATCACATGAGTGGCAGTGAAGTGAGTGGGGTCTGCTCAGGTTTCCAGCTATAGGCCTCACTGCACACATGGTAGCATCCTCATTTGTTCACCTAAAAATAGCTCGAGACTACTAGACACATTTTTTCGAAACCCATGCATCTTGGTACCTGATACTGAGACTCAAATCTCTGTAAATGGTGTTGCTCAAGGATATATAAGAGAGCGGAGAAGTTGCTAGTGGCATTCACTTGAGTCCGCCTTGGTTTTCACTCGCCTCAACGCAGCCCAAAGGTGAGTGCGCCGCGCAAAGGCCATGCGCTGATTTCTGGCACATTTGCACTGGGAGGAAAAGGGACTGGGACAAGGAGATCTTCTTGGACTATAACTGTAGAGAGAAATGGAACATAGAGAAAACTACACGGACCACAGGACAGCAAAAAAAAAAAAGGAGGCCCAAGTGTGGCCGTTTTTGGTTTCAAAAGGATCAACATCTGTGGATGATAATTGCGCTATTTTACCGCGTCTCTTTTAACCCGGATGAAAAAAAAATCTATCGACGCGTTTGACATCACTGCAGCTGCGTTGTTTATTTGTGGCAGTGATTCGTGTCGCCGTGATTTGGCCTCTCAGTGGGAGCATCATCTATTTATTGTCATAGCAGCGTTGGGATAAACAGGAACTAGAGGCAAAGAGCAGCTCGTTAAAGAGTTGAGATGAGGTGATGCTCCCTTGGCAAATTAATGCTAATTAGTTTCATCGTGTCCAAAAAAAAGAAGAAGAAAAAAAAAAAGGTGGCTTTGACCATTTTTATGTTTCGAGATGCTTTCCATTACGTGTTACTGTTGTTTAATACCTGGAAGTTAAACTGATGCATGGTTTTAGGCTCATTTTGTTGTATGATTATTAAAAAAAAAAGCATACACGTTAGTCATCACACCCTCTGACTACCTCTCTGATGTCATCATAGGCCCCCAGACTAGGAGAATCTCCCTGGTACAAAACATCAGTAATTATTGCTTTAAATATTTGCAGTGCTGTATGTGATTTGTGATTTTCTTTTCTCCCTCAGAATAAAAAATGGCCTTCGCTGGTGTACTCAAAGACGCTGAAGTCAAAGCCGCCCTGGACGGCTGCGCTGGTGAGCTTCACGATCTTAATACACAGTAAATGAAACACACTTCATCCAAATTATTATTGTTTGCAATAACATCATGCATTCTCACTGCAAATGCAAATTTGATTAAAAAGAAAAAAAAAAAACATTCAAATTGGCTCACTGCCATGTGGCCTACTGTACTCTCAGCCATATGAAGTGCCAGCCACAGTTATCATATTAAATTAACACTATGTGCCCTATATATGCAGCCTGTCAGGGTGCTAATGGTGTTAAAATGTGTTTTCCAGCTGCCGACTCCTTCGACCACAAGAAGTTCTTCAAGGCATGCGGAATGTCCGGCAAGTCTGCTGATGAGGTCAAGAAGGCCTTCGGCATCATTGACCAGGACAACAGCGGCTTCATTGAGGAGGATGAGCTGAAGTAAGACTCTTAAGCAATGCACACTTAAGCATGCAAGTATGCACCACACCTACTACTACTGTACTGCATCTTAGTTTTTAGAAAAACAAGGGGTAGCTTTACTCTTTCCCCTCATTTGGACATTTTGTCTTAGCTTGGCTTTAATCTGGCAGATGGTCAAACTACCCACTTACTGCACTAAAGAAACTAAAGAAAGGCCAGAAGGTTTTATAACGTTGTACTAGGGCTGGGCGATGTGGAGAAAATCACATATCACAATATTTTACCAAATACCTCGATATTGCAAGAATATTGTAGGGTTGACTATTGGTGGTGGTGATGATGAGATTTTTGATAAATAATCATCAGTAATGTAGATATAATGACTAAGTGGGTAAAGGCAAATCACAGAACAGCTAGAACGGTCTGGTAGGTTCAGAAAATGACATGACTTGCAATGCAGCCTTTAAAACCAGGAAAACACAACAGTTACGCCATGTTATGATATCCAAGATCTAAGACGATATCTAGTCTCATATTGCCCCACCCTACTTTACACATCTGAATCCCGAGAGGCTTGATATGACATTTTGCCTTAAAATCTCAAACACAGAGAATGCTCAATATAGTCTGACATGTTAATTTTTGTCCACCCGACAGGCTTTTCCTGCAGAACTTCTCTGCAGGTGCCAGAGCGCTCACCGACAAGGAGACCAAGGCTTTCCTCGCCGCTGGTGACAGTGATGGTGATGGCAAGATTGGAGTCGATGGTAAGAGTTCCTTCTTTTTCTTTGAGCAGAGTATACTTTCCTAATGTAGCAGAGACATACAAGACTCATTCTGATGCTTATTGCAATGGACTGTAAATTAATCTTCAATCCATATACTCACAATATCTGCATAGACTCAAAGTCTTTTGGTCAGAGATTGGGTCCAATTACCACCATAGATATACATAAAACTCTTGACTACATTTTGTCCACTATACTAATGACAGTTTCATTCTACTTTCACAGAGTTTGCTCAGCTTGTAAAGGCATAAATTTCCATTCACCAAGACCCCCCTCCTTTTCACGGAACTGCGAACTCCTTGCAAGATTCAGTAATCATCAGCTGAAAGAATATTTTTTATACCTTATTTATGAGTTGCCTGCAGATTATTTCTCAACATGGAACACATATTTTACTGTGAATGTTACTCAGGTGTGTTAAATGTTTTGAAAAATGACTTGTGCAAACTGTACAACACCATCTGCACTTTTGAGGAAGAGTGAAAAACCAGGAATAAATACTCTTTTGGTGTAAAGTCAACTCCTTCAGGTCAGTCGTCTTTGTATTGGTCAACTGTGGTGTGCTACACAACCCTCTGCGGTTCTGTCGACACAATGGGGAAGAAATGAGTTTCCACCTGCCGGGGATTTTGAATGCTCGGGAGGTGCGATTGAATGGACCTGCCCTGTTTTGATAATTGGTTAATGAGAAGCGGAGTACAGCTGGACTCAAGGCCACGAGCTGGCAAACATTGGGAACAGCCCTGGGCCTTTGCTCATATACTTCCTGGATCCAGAGAGTTGTGCAATGGAAAGCTGTCACACATAGTGTAATTAGGTGGTCTGTTCCAAGGGCTTTTTCTCCACCAACTGCTGAGTAGTCAATTAGACAATGTGCTGTGGCAACAAGAGGGCTATTTTAACAGCCACTGTTGCATCAGCAGGACCTTCGAATCTTCCGGCGCATCGATTCAAATCTTTAGCGATCTAAGGGGTTCTTAACGAACGATTCAATTCATTCCGTTTTCTTGTAGAATGGGCCACATTTTATTTGGAAAGCATTCTATTAGCATAGACGTCATTTTAAATAGGTTATGAGTCACAATCAAGTCGAAGCTATGAAGGCTCGGGGAAGTGCAAGTCAGCAATATGTAAACCCTCAACCCTATCAGATGACAGCCTGCGCTCGTTACCATCAAAGCAGTGGTCAAAACAGAAAGAGGATATTGACGGCAGTCTCCTCACACTGACCCCGCAGGGCAGTGCTGCCACCTACAGGCCACAGCTACTCTCAGCATTACAACTGGAGACATGATATAGTAGTGCTCCGAATATCCTTCTCTTCTTTACTTTGTTTTGCTGTTACAAAAAAAAAAAAAAGATTTGCCTGCATGTGCATTCCCTTGTGCTTTTAAATGTGTTAAGCTCTTAGAATATCACAAATGGTAGGCTTACAAAAAAATGGGTACAAATTGAAGAGGGGTGTTTCCACAAATCATTCAATCCACTTTGACTACAATAAATACATTTTTTGACTTGCCAGTCAAAATGAGACTGATTGAAATTTGGAATTTGCACTGTCCCTCTATGCACCATAATTATGACTGCTATGTGCTTGATTTGATTGTAAGCAGACTACATAAATCTGACTGCACTTAAAATGACACATGCTCATTGTGGCTGTGAGATGGGAAACTATATGAATGTTAAACATAAAGAAGGCACTATATACCTACATTTTCAAGACAAATCTAATTCATAAAGATTATTTTTTCTCTAGTAAATTCATGAACACTGTAGTCCATGCCTTCCAAATCAACAGCGTTACAGAAAAAGAGGGAAAACAACCAATCAGTGCCAGTTACGCCAGCTCTAATGCATGCATCCACCCTCTTGAATAACTGCTGTGTGTTGGCAGCAGCACTTCCAATTCTCCCTCCTCAGCAGTGCACAAGCCTATTCTTAGCATTAAGGGGGGACATTAAAGACTTCTTCAAACGCACCTTTTAAGCGTCTTCATTTGTGAAACTTAAAATAGACCGCTCTCTGGCTACAGGGCGAATTTTCGCCACCCCCTTCTCGGCGGTGTCAGTTATCTTATGCCTCAGATTTCGATGGAGTGAAACTATAAAAAGGTCATTGGGAGCACCGGGGAGATCACTGCAGTCGACTCGGAGTCTTGTCTGTATCATCTTTACCCTGCAAAGCAAAAGACACCACAGAGGTGAGTTTGAATGAATTGGAGAAAAGAAAGCCGAGATCCACGCAGACAAAAGCTGCAGCATCACGCTTGGCATCTTTAATTTTTTATTTTTTTTATTTTTTTAACTTTTAATGTGGACTTCGTACTGCAATGCAGCAAAGAAAGTGTTTTGTGTTTTTTTTTGTTTTTTTTTGCGTGAGCTGCATGAAGACATGGATTACCGGTCAGACCTCCCAGCATCTATAGAGTTGCAAGTGTCAATCTGAGCCTCTCAATGGGATTTTACGCTGAAAAAAAAAAGTCTGTTGGATTAACATGAAAACAATATGTACATCGGTTGTACATGTTAAAGTTATGTTTACTCAAAATAATGTATTTGTGTTCTACACACTAACTTTTTATTTGTTAAACCAACATGATTTTTTAATATCAATTTAAAGCTTTTCGTTAATGTTAATGATATTCAATGATGATCTGTTTAATCAACATGACTTTTTTAATGTTAATTTAAAGCTTTTCTTTAATATCAATCTGAGCCTCTCAGTGGGATTTTAGATGCAACATCAAACATGCAACTCAGAAAGAAGTGGATTGAATAATTTATTCTTTGAACACTGAAATGTTTCTATCTATTTCTATTTCATTTGGGATATTTAACAGCATTTTAAAATTGTTCTTTACTAATGCAAATTATGAAGCGCTGCTCTGTTGTTTTAATGATAATGTGATCAATGTCGATTTAATGTGATTCATAAGGCTCCTTATTCCAAAAGATAACATAAATGAATATAGTGAACCGTAATCCATATAGTCGACAATATGTGATACTGAAAAGTTCCCAATAATATGTCTTACTTTAGTATAAGTATGTATAATAATCGCTTGCATTTGATTTCTGCAGATCAAAATGGCCTTCGCAGGACTGAAGGATACTGATGTCGCTGCAGCCCTGGATGGGTGCAAAGGTGACACAATCACAGCCCTCACTGTGTGGCTTTGTGTTTGCGGCATCAATGTGTTGTTTTTTTTTGTCCAGCAGCTACTGTATGTGGATACAGTTTCTTAACAACCTGCATTAATTTTCAGACGCTGGCACATTCGACCACAAGAAGTTTTTCAAGGCATGCGGCATGGCCGGCAAGTCCGACGCTGAGGTCAAGAAGGCCTTTGAGACCATTGACCAGGACCACAGTGGTTTCATTGAGGAGGAGGAGCTCAAGTAAGACACACGCAGGGGAGCCCTTTGTCCTACAGGGCGGTGGAAGAAGTATTCAGATATTTTACTTGAGTAAAAGGAACAATACTGCAGTGTAAAAATACTCTGTTACAAGTAAAAGTCCTGCATTCAAAATCTTACTTAAGTAAAAGTGCAAACGTATTAGCATCAGAATATACTTAAAGTACCAAAGTGATGCAGAATGACACATTTCAGAATCATACATATTATATGATTGGATTATATTAGTGATGCATTAATGTGTTCATCACTTTAATGTTGCAGCTTGTAAAGGTGGAGCTAATTTTGATAAGGCTACTTTACCGCTGGGTAGTTTAATCTTTAACAATATACCCTCATTCATTAGTTGATTTATATTTTGTATTAATAATCTGAATCAGTAAAGTAAATAGTAATTATCAAATAACTGTAGGCCCTAGTGGAGTAAAAAGTACAATATTTCCCTGGAGTAGAAGTATAAAGTTGTATAAAAATGGAAATAGTCAAGTAAAGTACCTCAAATTTGTACTTAAGTACAGTATTTGAGTAAATGTAGCCTACTTAGTTACATTCCACCACTGGTCCAGATATCCACACATCAGATCGGCTCATATTGCATCTTCTGTTCTGATATCAGCTGCATAAAACAATAGGTGTATTGTTCTTCAGGCGATGGGGAGGGTCAAACTTCAGCCACCTGTTTTGCATAAACTTTCTATTTTTCTGCTTTCTATATATCTGATGCTTTCAATTCTGTCATACGAAGTGTGCCTCAGACAATGGGAGCTTGAGTCCGTGAACTAACCACCGGCTATGTGTCCCTCCGCAGGCTGTTCCTGCAGAACTTCAAGGCAGGTGCACGCGCACTGAACGACGCCGAGACCAAGGCTTTCCTCACGGCCGGCGACTCCGACGGTGATGGCAAGATTGGCGCTGAGGGTACGGACTCTCATGCACAGTGCTGGTTACAGCATTCTTTGGATGTTTTTTTTTTGGAGGTGTAACTGTGTGTTTTCTTTCTCGTCTCCCTGCAGAGTTCGCTCACATGGTTAAGGCATAAACTGACCAACAACACCTGCTCTGATGGAACAACAAAGCCCACGTCGACCTCCCCCCGTTTTCATCTGAATATAAATAATTTTTATACATTTGCTTAAGAGACGTTTCCTCCTATGCAACACACTGTCCAAAAAAAAAATGATGATTGTGAATGTCGCTCGGTTGTGTTCATGTCTTAAATATGAATTTTGCTTTACTGTAAAATCTATGATGCACTTTCCAGGTACAAACGGTAAAAAAAAAGAATAAATATTCTTTTACTGCGGTCTTATTGGGCTTTTATACTTTATGGGTTATTCGTGTCTTTTCAATTCATTAAATCTCTCGCTCTCTCTCTCTCTCTCTCTCTCTCTCTCACCCAATTAAATATGCATCATTAGCATAATAAGTTATTATTATATTTTGATAATGATTTCATATCTCATTACATCTAATTACATCACAGCTTATTGTCTTAAACAAACAAATAAATAGATAGCTGATAAATAAAATGAATTACAATAAAATAATGAGTAAATTATCACATTTAAAGTTTGCTAATAATAAAATACAACCTCATCTAATAAAACAAACACACACACGCACACACACACACACACACACACACACACACACACACACACTCACTTGTCTATAGAGCAGTGGTCTCAAACTGCCGGCCCAGGGGCCCCCAATCCCCCTCCCTCCGACCTGCGACATGATGTCAAAAATATAATACAATCCAGCCCATAGTAGTTTCTTACCAATTTTAACTACCCAATTCATATACAATTTAAATAAAATCACTCCATTAAAAAAATAAAATCATAATAATAATAATAATAATAATAATAATAATAATATATTTCGTTTGGCGCAAAATAATGGCAAAGGGCAAAGGTCAACGGTGCTGACTGCCCTGTTAGTTTTTGATAAGAGAGGTTTATTTGTTGTAATGGGAATAAATAAGTACATTTTCAGAATATCATTGAAGTGGCCCTCCTATGAGATGAGATACCAGCAGTGGCCCCAAGCCAGTGTGAGTTTGAGGCCCCTGCTATAGAGCCTACATGTTTGTGTGTACAGTCATGCAGCTCCAATCTGCAGCCACTAGATGGAGTTACATCCATAAATAGAAGTTGGGACACGCACACCGGACAGAGACAAGACAGGCAGTAAATTATCTGGCAATAAAAACGACAACTGTTTGGACATTTGACTCCCTTGCATAAGAGCCTGGCTTTACGTTATGGGGCCCTGAGGAAACACATCATACATGACAACATAATAATAAAAAGGATATTTGGGGCAATTATTCTTGAAACTATTGTTTAAAAATTGGTAATTGATTTAATTCCAGTTCAACGTTGATTCTGATTGATCAATAATTATTTGGGGTGCGATTCTACAAAAATTGAAGTGAAAATGAGTTAAAATCTAATGTGATTTTATCTTATTTTAATTAAGAAAAACACAGAATAATATTGATTATGAGGCTGAAAAAGATTAGGGGAGGGTCTGACAGAATTTAACCATGTCTTATTTCCAAAATTCAAACAGAAAGACTGAAAAGAGAGGGTCATCCTCTCGGCCAATCTATATGGAGGAGTGAGAGGCTCGTAAAGAACATTAGCAAATGTAAATGAATAAATGATCGCACAGTAACAGTATCGTCTGCGAGGTATCAACATGCATGCACAAGCATGACATCATGCACCGGGTGTGTGGGTAAAGTCGCACCACTGCTCTCGATCCGGTGTCCTGCAGTCTCTTTTTCACACACACAGTCTGGAGGAGATGATTGAGTTTCTCAGGAGTCCAACTTCACTAGAACCTCACTATCATCAGACATCACTTGTTGAAGGGGCCCCATTAACAAGTTGGCACCAGGATTAGGTTTAGGAAGGGGTGACAATGACAAACCACCGGAGATACAAGCTTTTATTCAATAATGAAAGACGCCAGGGTGCTACCAATGAATTAAACACAACGCTACTGTGCGTACACTGTGCGTGAAGTTCATGTCCGAACACATGTTCTTAGAAATAATGTATCAGGCCTACGGATGAGAAAACTAGGAAATGAAATTAAGCAAAATGAAAAATTGCTAACAGGGCCGGCCCTTGGCATAGGCCATATAGGCGGTCACCTACAGGGTGCCACCATGTGGAGGGGGCGCTGCGCCATCAAGAAGGAAAATTAAGGAAAAAATAGCTTGATCTGTTATTTTTCTCATGTTTTAAGAAAAATATGGATTGTGGTTTTCCTAAGTAGGCATGGGATGATATGAAAATTCCATGTCACGATTATCCTGTCCAAAATAACTGCGATTCACGATATTATCCCGATAATCAACAAAATATGCTTTGTTGGGACTTTTTTTCTTGAAACATTACGACTTTTTACTCATAAAATTGTGACTTTTTTTCTCAAAACATTATGACTTTTCTCAAAACATTACAACGTTTTTCTTGAAATATTCCGACTTTTTTAAAATCAAAACATTATGACTTTTTTTTTTTATCACATTATGACTTTTTTAAATCCAAATATTATGACTTTTTTTCTCGAAACATTGCAACTTTTTTCTTGAAAAACTATTACTTTTTTTTTTAATCAAAACATCATGACTTTTTTACTCAAAACGTTACGACTTTTTTCTCAATTTCAGTGTCCTGAACAGATTTCGCCTAGGGCTCCAAAAATTGCTAGGGTTGGCCCTGCTTGCTAATTTCTGTCTTCAGGCCTTTAAATAATGTTTAAGAGTATCATGACACCAGGACAACGTTACCTGCGGTCGCCAGCTGACACGTGCAGGAGAACAACGCTGCCAACAGCACACGAGCACGCGCATAAAGTGGCTGACTTCTAATGTGAGGAAGTTGACCGGGGGCTGCTGTGTCCCTGCTTTTGGTTGAAGGATATCCCCGCGTGTCATGTTACGGATATTTTTGGAGAGCATGCACAGAGCGGTTCCATGGTGTAATGGTTAGCACTCTGGACTCTGAATCCAGCGATCCGAGTTCAAATCTCGGTGGGACCTGACTATTTATTGAACTTGAATGTATTAGAAATTAATTAGAAAAAGTTTCCACAAACTATTTCAATGCATGTCTCTCATCTCCACACACACACACACACACACTGCTGCTGCTGCACCTTCAACTAACCTTACATCACAGAGAGAAATAACCTTCTTTCTCTGTGCGCTGCTGCAGTGAACACTCTCCCAGGAATGTGCTTAATGACCCCTGACTTTGTTTGTGTGTCAAACCCGCTCGGGGCCACAAATGCCCTCAGAAAAAGACAACCTGAACTGGTCATTTTGAAACTGGACAAATTGGACGGACAAAAAATGTCCAGTGTGCTGCTCTGGCTTCCAGAAAAACTGGAAGAAAACAAAGTGACCAAATGATCAAACTCCTGTGCTCCGCTCGGAGTGACCTCTGACTGCTATAGCTCTATTTAAATGGTGCATGATGTGGATACCTGGGACATTATGCATCATCATCACCATCAAGGCGGGGATTGGACACCGACAGCAGAGGGTGACCTCGGGTCCCTTAATCAGCACAGTTGACAAAGCAATTCAGCGAGACTGCCCCCCCCCCCTGTCAGTAGGAGACAGTGAGAAGGTTATAAAGCACCGGCGTCCCTGACATTCAATGATGAGCAGTTATATTTGTGTGTTTGGGGTTATATTATAGATTAGATCTGCATCACATCTGTTATGAATCTGTGTCTGAGCCACTCGGGCAGGTAGATGTTTTCAATGCATTCTCATAAACAGCAGTTTGTAAATATTATACAAACATGTGTCCCATTTGAAAAACATATCCCGGTCGCATGATAGACACATGATTAATGTTGTGAAACGGGAAGAATTCGGTAGGTTTAGACAACAACAACAACAACACTTTGTTAGGTTTAGGCAACCAAAGGACTTGGCATGGTTAATAAAAAAAACACTAGGATTGCAATAAAATCGCATTAAAATTGCTACTTCCTACTTCCGGTTTAAATACATGTCCCGGTAGACACGTCAGTAACGTTGCAATTAACATTGTGAAATCAGGCCCCCAGGAAGTGTGCTGACTGTTGAAGCCAATTTGACATAGTGGCCAAACAGTAGACAACTATGTTGTCTGTCACGTGATGCCATTGGGCCCAAAAATACTTTTTCCCATAGACTTACATGGCGGAAGAGATGTCTATAAATTTTTTTCTGAGAAATGACTCGTTTCACTATCAGGATTAGATCCATTTAGTTTGATTACATTTTGAAAGTCTGGAAGAGCTGCAACATTGAATTATTTAATCCCCATTCAAGTTAACCAGAGCGCTAAACCGGATGTAGCCGGCTCCGTCGGCGGGAGTCTCTACTGCGCCTGCTCTATGGGCCCCATGACGCAGAAGCAGTGTCGTTCATCCGGGGATTTTTCGAGGCGGCAGTTGAGCTTTTTTTGGCTTCATGCGCCACTGAGCGACTTTTATAGGAATGAACGGACCTCCGTCTTGAACGCTGTATCCAGGTTTTATTATACATGCGTGTGTGAAATGGGACAAATTCGGTACGTTTAGGCTACAAATATACTTAGTTAGGTTTAGGCAACAAAATGATTTGGTATGGTTAGTAAATAAAACACAGGGATTGGCATTAAAATCTGTGTTCAGTTTGAAATACATGACGGTCGCGTGATACACAGACTAACTCCGGCAGCCTGGCTGAAAGTCCTGCATGTGTTCATACCACCCACACAGAGCGTGTCTTTGTGTCTTTTAAACCTGGGCCGCATGTGCCACAATTGAGTGCGATATGTTCGAGTTTCGGTGCATTACTTTTCGTAGTAATTGCTACAAACAGGGAATGAGACCAGCCTGATGTTTCACGTCCAAGGTAGATCAGATGAAGCACCACAGAATACCACCTCAATAATCTCACTCTAATGCATGTATTGACATGAGACACATGAGGTCCATGAAAGGTCCAATGTCAGCTGACATTTTATTTCCCATAACTCACCTGAAATGCAATGATAGGGGCTTATTGGGATGTGGCTCAGATGTGCTCATTTTGGGACTGCTGCCTGTAAAAGGATATCTGCATGAAAGGGTAAGGGTGGGGTGTGGGGTGAGGGGAGGAGGAGGGAGGGGTGCAGAAACAGCAAGAGAGGGAGAAAAGGAGAGAGAGAGAGATTGCAGTTACCTTACAGCCTCCCTGCATTTACTGTACTGTATAATTCTAGAGGTGAGAGGAGGAGGAGGAGGGGCGCAGGGATGACAGGAGGGAGTGGTGGATGGGGAGAGAAGAACACGCTTTTTGACTTAATTTGCTATTTACAAGGGCGTTACAGATGTCCACGGTCCGGTCTCTCTGCCCCTGGGCGTTATAAATAGTAAAGGTTAATTAGTTAGCTGAGAAATTGGATCAGGGGCGGGCAGTTAGAATTTGATCCATAGACAGGTAACTCAAGCAATCCCTTTTGTCACTGCAATCAGACCTATATAAATCCGCCTTGACGGACAGCAGTCACCACATAAGCCTTACCTCTCTGCTGGATCACCGACCGGGCGAGAACCCACTTAACACGGTAAGTTGCTTTGTGGATTCAGATGATGTAAAGTGGCTTTTTATTTACTTTTAAAATGTTTTGTATAGATGCATTTTCTGGCTCTCAGAGCACTTTAGAGGCTGCACAGTTAAGAGGTGAAATATGTGATAAAAATCCAAAGGAAAAGTTGTTAATTCTATCATGTTTAATCTGTTGGATGAGACAGTATTTTACATTCTGACTTTCAGAAGAACTTATTGAGCTTCATGGCCAGTTACTGCACTGTGTCAGTGTTGTCACCTGGACACACTTTTTGCTCTCCATCAGTGTCGAGTTAGAGGGTTTGCTTACTGTACCTGGCTAAATGTGTTAATAATTCACCACGGTTGTTCCTCCTACAGGAACAAAATGTCGCTCTCATCTATCCTTTCCGCTGATGCCATCGACAGTGCTATCAAGGACTGCCAAGGTATCGTCTTCCACCAATATCATTATTGGTCTCTTCATTGGATGTTTTTTATTTTTTTATTTTTTTAAATTCTGTACAGTTTTTGTGCTGGAGCCTGCAGTCTCCATACAATAAGGCTGTCTCCTATATGATATACTGGAAGACTGCAAAATGTTGACAAGAAAAGATACATGAAAAGGGCACAGTGTAACCTGAGGTACACGGTTACAGCTTTAAGTGATTTTATGATCATCAATAAGCTAAAGAGAGACCGGATATGATCATGGTAGTGTTATCATGAGGTCAAAGATCAAGAAAAATTGGCCTCTTTTACCGTGAATGTGTAAAAAAAAGAAAAAAAAAAAAGAAAAAAGAAATTCATCCAGGACCAATAATTTCTTCATATGTGCCTCTGGGCAAGAAGGTTACGTCATCTGTCATCTTGTCTCCACAATTTAAACAGACATAAACTGTTTGAGGATTTGCTGATTTTACGTTGCCTTAAGTCTAGTTTAGTTTAGTTCCTCGTGCTGTTTCTGTTTCTGACTCTGCTCTCTGCTCTCCTCCAGCACCAGACTCCTTCTGCCCCAAGAGGTTTTTCCAGTTGTGTGGCCTCAACAAGAAGAGCCCCCAGGATGTGAAGAAGGTTTTTGGGATCCTGGACAATGATGGCAGCGGTTTTGTTGAGGAGGATGAGCTCAAGTGAGTGAGCAGCCAGTTCACTAACTACAGACTTTTTTTTTGTGCCCATGATCTAAACGGGAGGAGAGATCTTCATGGAAAAATAATCACATTTCATGATATTGTTATACGAGAAGGGATACATTAGTTTATCCAACTTTTGAGGGCTGACATGGGACGGGGGACTGTTGTAAGAGACTGTAGAAGTTGTATCGTGCAGCGCTACACATCACGGGACAGATTGGACTTCAGTGTTAGTTCCTCATTCCTGCCTTTGTGGCTCTTGCTGTGTATCCAGTTGTTGCCTCTAACTTGAAGTTTTGTCTGTGGCTCTGTGTAGGTTTTTCCTCCAGAGGTTTTCCCCAGGGGCTCGCGTTCTGACAGACAAGGAGACCAAAGGCTTCCTGAGTGCTGCTGATGACGACAGTGACGGCCGGATTGGATCAGACGGTGAGCAAACCTATTTCATATACCCATTATGCAAGACATGCATGTGTGTATGTAAAGCCACGGTGCTTTGGAAACAATTCTCCACATTTTCATTTTTTTTTTACATTTTCAATTAGAATGCAGATCGACTACATTTGTTGTTACTCAAAACTGACACCTGCAATGTTTCTATTGACCGTTTGCATTTTTAGATTTGGGAATTTATTTAGACAAATTGTGAAATTGCTGTTAACTTGAGAGGATGGTGGCACTGACATTCATATTGGTTCCATGCATTTCTTGTTACTAAATATAAAATACACATAGAGTAACATTGATGCAGGTGTCAGACAGATGAGGTAATAATCCTCTTACTAATGCTGTCTCTTTTCTCCACAGAGTTCGAGGCCATGGTCAAGGCCTAAACAACCAGACCCCCCCCCCCACCCAGCCCCTAACCACTGCTTCAAGGGCTCTCTTAGTTTTAGTC
>JAOVVB010277851.1:0-17583 GCA_028570985.1 Heterobranchus longifilis | reverse complement strand
TATGTGTGTATGTATATCTATCTATCTATCTATCTATCTATCTATATATATATATATATATATATATAGAGAGAGAGAGAGAGAGATATATATATAGATATATATATATAGATATAGATAGATATGGAATAAACCCTTGACACAGAGGGCCATATTGGAAATAAATGTTGCATTATGCATTTATGTGCTAACCTATGGGTTTGACTAAGCATCCAAGGATGTTTTTGTGTCTGTTGTTTATTATACCCAAAATAAAAAAAAGCAATCAATCCTGGTAATAGTATTTTTATGCTCTATATACTTATGAATCAACCTAATTTCTTCCACCTCAAAAAATGCTACAACAATAGTGGATAACATTTAAACTGCTAGAAAATAGGCTGTGACAGCGTCACGGTTTTTGTTTTGTGATGCAGTTTTCCATTTTGCCGTAACAACGTGAGAGGAGAGAGCAAGATCCCGAAAGTGTGTTATCTTACGGCTAAAACGTAAAAATGAACAAACCTGGTGTGTGTTCAACAATGTGACTCTTCCATTTCTCCTCCATAAAGCATCTCCATCAAAGGAGAAACAGAGAGCATTTGAACCACAGACAGTTTTTTCCTTTCATCTCTCTCTGTCTGAAGAAGCCAGCCTCAGCCCAGCAGGAACAAAGAGAGTGACCTCAGTGCCCTTCTTACCGCAGGGCAATGTGGATAAAAATAAACGCCTTCACAGACCCAGTTGAAACGGTGTAAGTATGAACAATATAGATATCCAGAATAATACTAGATCATTATCATCATCACTTTTATCATGACCATAATTTTACAACTTATTGTTTGGAAATGTAAAGTCAATAAGGCCTTTCTAAAGTGTATGAAGGTTTTTGAAAAAAACCCAAAAAAAACAAAGAGTGTGTCTGGTTAAATTGCATTTGTCAATACTCTTGCAGTAAATACAACATGGATATAGTTTGTTACATGGACAGTTCCTGAAATGTATTACAATTGCAATTTCACTGCATGAAAAATGTGTTTGAGATACAATATCTATTCTATTTATCCTGATGTAGTAAACTCCACACACTGAATACTCTGTGCAGCTGCCGAGTGAACATATCTTCACAATTTGGCAATATTCTGTGTTTTTCTTACTGTCAACAAATCCCATGGCCAGACAGAAACCAATGATGAATTGATTTAAGTATTGTGTGTGTAGCCAAAGCCTGTTACAGCTTATTCCTCAGTGCCATAGAGCTCCAAAAACCAATAAAAAAAACATAAACAACTCTGCACTGGGTGACATGTTATTTCATTACCATGTGCATGAGTTTATTTTGAGTCAATCACACACACACATCCTGCTGCCCCCTAGAGCACCAAATATGTAGTCTGCAGTTGAAAATAGTCCCCAATTAATTTACTCCTGTTTGAGTAATGCTTGCTAAAAACTACAATACCCAACATTTTTTAGCCTTTTCAAATAATGAAATGTGTGACCTGTTTTTAAAAGCCTTCAGTGGGGTAGGGGGTTGAGTGGGTAAGGGAAGTCAGAAAGCATTGAGAAACTGACTAACACGTTGTTTGTTTTTGGTCTTTACCTGGGTTTTGCTGACAAAAAGAAAAACATACAATACTGCATTACTACCTTTAAAGGTTCTGTACTTGACATTCAGAGCATTAATATAGCAGTAAACAAATATTTGCTATGTAAAGATATGGCGGAATAATGGCGTTGTGAGCAGAGAATGAAGTCACACTCTGTGTGTGTTGTAATCTGAGCTTCTCTGTTCTTTGTTTTGGTAGCTGTTCCAGCCGCGTCACGTGTGTGCATGTGAGTGCATGTGAGTCCGTCCTTTGGTGACAAAGCGTCGGTATTTGACGAGTTGGGAATGAGAATGGTCTGTGAGAGCCATGTGGAGGCAATCCCAGCCCAGACAGAATTTTGGTCAGTATTTAAAGTCAACACATTCTCACTCCCAACTCGTCAAAGACGGCAGCTTGGTCAGGCATCTTTTTTATGCTTTTTCCACCCGTTGGCATCCATTTTTAATGCTTTCTCCTCCCGTTTTAAGTACATGTGCTGTTTCACAGATGTAAATACGTCATTAACGTCTGTTGCAGGTTGTAAACACGTCCTTGTAAAACGAGACTACTTTGGTAGGTTTAGGCAACAAAACAACTTGGTATAGTTAGAAAAAAAAGTAAAATCTCTTCACTCACATCCAGGTTACAAAGACAGCTATAACCATGGTAACAATAACACATACTGCACACAGTAATGTTGTGATGTAGGGTGTGATGTGGGACATGGCATTGGACGTCTCCTGGGTGAAAGTCCTGTGTGTGAACGATCAATCCGCCTCCCCTCCCGCCCACCCAGTCTGGGCTGGCCCTGCACCCAGTGCTCGTCTTTGTGTCTTTTAAACCTTCACGCCTCATTTCTGTGTTTTAAGCACAGTAATAGCGACTGCAGTGCGTCTAATACAGAAGATGAAGGGGTGCCCTATGCGTACGTTTCAGACACTGACCAAGCTGCTGTTTTTGATGTGAGAACATGGTTGTTGAAGCAAAAACACAAGACGTACCACATATATGGTCCCAACAGAATTAACTGCAACAGTATGATATGATCAGATGTGATCTGAAGCTGGAGCCAGACTGAAATGTTCATGAAATACTGACAGAAATTCACTGCAGCACTGCTTCTGTTGGCCTGATAAGAAGTCCTGTGCTTTCATTAAATTAGTCCTAAAGGTTGAAATAGTTGGACTGGAAAAGTTTCTGAACCTGTTTTAGTATTTTTCACATGCAGTAGGATTCACGGTCCCTTGAATCACTGAGTACAATGGACGCACACAGATTTGTCTTGGTGACACTGGTGCAGGCTCAGTGACAGCTTACAGAGTTTCACAGTACACACAGTTTGAACAACAGGAGCCGAGTGTACAGTATAATTCACAGTCACTGTGCACTGCAAGGGACATCACCAGATATATGATGCACAGTCGAGTAGACAGCACAAGACAGTCCACTCGTACACATCCGCACCCTGCAGCATTATATAGCACTGTGTTCTCACGCAGTGTACCGTACAATATGATTGTATCTGCAGAGGGAAGTGATTTATCTCTATCATTATGTTATTTTAGACTGCACAGAAGGAAGCTGGGCTGCATTTGCAGAGTGCTGCCTGCAGTTTACCTGACCTCAGATATGTATCACTAGCACCATGACGAAGAACATGCCCATGGCTTTCAATTACACACAGATAACACTGTTTGCTTTGACTGGCAACAATAAATAATAGCCTCCTTCCACATAAGCTCTATATGTGCTGGACGTTCTTTCCAACACATCGTCTTTTTCCAGTATTTATAAATGTTGCCTTTGATGGAATGGAAATTAAATAATAGTCCATTTCTCAGTCTGGTGCAGCGCATTCTCATAAATACATGCCGCGTGATAAACGCGTCATTAACGTTGTGATTAACATTGTGAAACGGGAAGAATTCAGTAGGTTTAGACAACAACAACAAAAACGACTTGGTATGGTTAGTAAACAAAAACACTGGGATTGGAATGAAATCGCATTAAAACTGGTTTAAATAGCTATGTCCCGGTCACGTGATAGACACGTCATTAACGTCACGATTAACGTTGTGAAACAGGATACGTTTAGGTGTAGGCTACAAATATACTAGTTAGGTTGAAGCAACAAAACAACTCGGTATGGTGAGTATAAAAACCACATGCAGGGACTGGCATTAAAATCCTAAATTCCTACTTCCGGTTTAAATACATGTGTCGGTCGCGTGATGCACACAGACTCGAACTCCAGTCTTCTGGGTGAAAGCCCTGCGCGTGATCGCACCAACCACCCCCCACCGCCCCCACCCCCCACCCACCAAGGGTTTATTTGGTGTAGTTAATTAAATGATACATAAATAAAATTAATAAATCTGAAAAAGATGTTCAGGACCAACAGACTTTCAGCTCAGTGCTATATAATGACATAATGTTTACAAAAACAAGAAGAAGGAAAAGAAGAAGGAAAGCAAAATAAAGAAAACATATGGTGCAAACAAGATTACACTGAACGCAGTGAGATATAAAGGAAACCACCTCCCTCCAGGAAAGTCTCAGAAGGAGGAGAACAACCAGATCAGAGCTTCCTGGAGGAAGAAGAAGAGTGAGAGGATCAAAGGTGCCTTTGAGTAAAAAGAAGTCCAGGTAGACGAGGACAGCTGGTGATGGAAACAAGAAGATACAGAGCTATAGATTATACAAAAAAGGGACAGAAGAAAGTGAATGTGAGAAGAGAAGCCAGGCTGCGAAAAATGCGAGTCTCGTGCAGAGGTGCTCAGATCTTGGTCAAACCAAGACAGAAGAGTGAGTTGATTTAGAGCAAGAAGGAGTAGAACATGTGATGCTCTGATCAGAGCTTCAGGAAGGAGCTGACTGAGGAGGAGGAGGACTTGGAGAGGAGAGTGAAAGAGCTGTAGAAAAACAAGAGCAGGTTGAGGAAAATGAAAAGGCTCCGGTACGCTGCCTCAGTAGGGATGGGACAATAATCAATTTTATCGTAGATTGCGATAAAAAACACTCATAATTAGTTGATCGTGGTGAATTTCTATTATCGGGATAATCGTGAATATTGTGAATATTCTCACGAATTGACTGCAGTTTATTACAGTGTCCTATCTGTGATGCAATACAATATTTGTTTATTTGTTCTGAGAAAAATGTCACAATGTTGTGAGAAAAAAGTTAGAATGTATCGAGAAAAAAAAAATCACAATTTTGTGAGAAAAAAAGGTGTAATGTTTACAGAAAAAGTCGCAACTTTGTGAGAAAAAAAGTCGTAATGCTTCAAGAAAAAAGTCACAACAAAGAAAAATGTAAGGTTAAGTGATTGTGTGTTTTAGAGCCATTTTAAGAGTTTTAAACACATTTCGTTGATTATCAATAATATATACATAATACATAATAATGTGAATTACAATTATTTTGGCCAGGATAATCGTGACATGAAGTGTTCATATCGTTTCATGCCTCAGATCATTTTGCTTTGGAATCATTATTCTTTGGACTCAAAAAATAATTCAACCTTAAGTTCTTTGTTGTCATCTGTCAACAGTCGATTCTCTTATCAGCACTGGATTTCAGAACTGGTACCTTGGATTGGACTGATATGACAACAGGAGTTACTCCGTCCTAACTTTCAATCTGTTAGTTTGTCTGTGGGCCAGGGGCCAAGTCCCAGAACAAAGACGAGAGGCAGCCTTAGTCCTCTTGTATCAGGTTGTTGTGTTTGTGAGCCTCCAGCCACTGAATCGCTCAGTGCTGCTTCTCTTGTCTCCACATGTTTGATTAAAGTACAACCATACGGCCGGCCCATGCCAAGTGCAGCCTTATAATTCTGGTCAGGGATGCTGGGATGTGTGAGTGCAATGTTAAAATTGTGCTGTTTCTGCTGGAATAGCAGAGCGATTTATATGGCTCGTAACTAACATGCATATCCCTTATAATTAATATACAGAGCAGTCGAGGCGTAAGTGCTTACTGTGCCTCCTCTATCCTTAAGCAGCGTGTCAAACATTGCTTCTCCGTGTTCTTTTAAAGGAGCAGTGTGTAGGATTTAGGGGGATCTATTGGCAGAAGTGGAATATAATATTTATACTTATGTTTTCATTAGTGAATAATTCCCTGAAACAAAGAGTTGTTGTGTTTTCCTTAGCTTAGAATGAGCCCTTCATATCTGCATGTGTTTCCTCTTCTATCGTCACCCATAGGTTTCTGAAGAGCCATTGTGAAGCTCAATGTGGGTGGCTCTGGCCGTCGCCATCTTGGCAGTACCTGATGCCACCTGACTGGTTAATCCAAAAATGTATCCATGGATGAAGCTGAGGCTGGCATGCCAGTGGTTCTCAACCCTTTTCCTTAAGGGACCCCTTTTCTGTCATTGAGTAAACTGACGACCCCTGACTAAAGCCGGAGACATTCTTGTTTTTCACTACGCACACGCATGAAGCTGCCTCACATATCCTGCGTCCCTTTTGTCTGTTCATTGTGTATGTACTCGGAAATTAATGCGACACGATGTCTACACAAATGAGTGGTTAAACAGCATGTATATCTCCAGTTTTAGTCATATATGTTATGGATATTTCATATTATATTCAATTAACCCAAATAGTGAACGCAATAACTGCAGGAAGTTTGTGTTAAATGAGACATCTGGACAAATTTGGAGCAGATTATTTTCTGTGAATATTGCATCAAAGATGATTTTTCCTCTTGTTTTTAGGAACTTTTAATACAATTCTCTGTATTATTTTTTTTTTAAACAATCATACATAGTGCCCTTATCCAGTGCGTTTTTTAAAAGTTTATATCTTAAATAATAATCCAAACTTTAAAAATAACAATTTAATTTCTTTTTTTTTTCACAGAAATGAATGAAATGCTATATGAATATATATATATATATATATATAAAGTTACACCCCTTAAAATCAAGGCCTCGCGACCCCCTGCAAAACTTTGGCGACCCCTAGTGGGGGTCGGGACCCCCAGGTTGGGAACCACTGGTCTATGCTACCTGTGATGACACCCACCTGTCACTCAAAGCAGCCATGCCCTTAGTTATGCAGAACTTTAAGCCTTAATATAATTCAAACGGATGAGTTATATAAAAATGTATATTAAAAAAACATTTTTTTTGTATCAGGCTGTAAACATGTTTATTTCTGCTGTAAAGTTGGGCATTTTAACATGGGTGTCTATGGGGATTGACTCGCTCTTGGAGCCAGCCTCAAGTGGCCATTCGAGGAACTGCAGTTTTTGGCACTTCTGCGTTGGTTTCATTTTTCAGCACCGGTGCCGCCAGATGCACTAAATCCTACATACTGGTCCTTTGACTTTAATAAAAAGTCAACAAATGTATGCAACAATGGAATTTCAAATGGGAAAATCTGTTCTATGTTGCAGTCTAATTTTGGGACACAGGCTGATAAGATGGATGTTTTATACTGACACAACTCGTGTAAAGCAGTGTTCACCTTTTGCTCTTTCTCTGTACATTCAAGCTTTACTCCATACTGTAGCTCTTATATGTGGCCAACCATCACTGTCATGTGCGTGTGTGTGTGTGTGTGTGGTAGCGCACCTTCTCACACTCTAAACAAACATTGTGTCAAAAAAGCCCGGGGACATTCTCCTTGTTTTTATGACTGTGGTTGGCAACTTAATCTAATCCTGTGAGCAGAGCCACTGCTGGAGAGCCAGAGACAGCCGCATAATGAAATCTCACACGGGGAAAACCTGACAGCCCTGCCTGCATGCCTGGGATCCTCTTCTTCATGATCTACAGCTATTGTCTCTCTCCCTCCTTCCACACTCTTCTTTTGTCTAACTCTTTATGTCCTTGCTTCATAATCCCCTCCTCTGCGGGGCTCCTAACTGCTGTCACACTCCTCGTCACTGTCCGTTCCTGTGATGCTCCCCCGTCTCGCCAAAGCGTTGTCTGCTGAGGCCGGGTCCTGCATGGTGAAACGCATCAGAGTGTGCCGAGCCATTTTTATAATAAGTGCTAGCTGCTGGGCACCGAAAGCCACAGAGCCAATCAGCCTCTATTAGCACACAGCTCACTGAAGACAAAGTAGGGTAGAGCTAATGAGATGTACACTGTGTGTTTGTGAGAGGAGGAGAAAAACACGGATACACCAGATCATTGCTGGAAGACATGAGGGACCAAAGGTTGTCCTGATACAGTAGATCACAACATTATTTTATTCTTCATTTTCAAGATCAGAAAGAAAGAAAATCTGGCTGTTTAGTTGGATGAGAGCTGGATGAGACGATTGATTCTGCACTCGTCATACGGTAAATATGAAGCTACACCCAGCAGCCTGTTAGCTTAGCTTAGTATAAAGAATGAAAACAGGGAGAAACAGCTAGCCTGGCTCTGTCAGAAGGTAACGGCATATGTTGTTTGTTTGATCCATACAAAAACCTATGTGTAAAGACGACAGGTTGCTGAGGAATACGTGTCTGACTATTTCTTGACTGGGAACAGTGACTTCCAGTTTTGTCGTCACTGTGAGGTTGCCGGACAACCAGCAGAGACTTCAGGAAGTTTCTGCTCCTGGCGAAATAAGAGCCCGGCACACAACACTCTGTAAAACCCATGTGGAAACCTCCAGGGCTAAAAAATGAAGCCAACACTGAAGTGCCAAAAACTACAGTTCCTCAAATGGCCACTTGAGGCTGGCTCCAAAACAGAGTCAATCCCCATAGACTCCCATGTTAAAATGCCCAACTTCACAGCAAAAATAAACACTGTGTGTTTACAGTCTGGTACAAAAAACGTTTTGGTCTCTATAGCTAATTTCCCCATTCATGATAACTGTACAGGGGGGATTTTTATATAACTCAGTACTGCATAATTAAGCCAGGCTAGCTGTTTCCCCCTGTTTTCAGTCTTTATGCTAAGCTTAGTCTCACATAGCCAGACCTATCTCCACAGCACTGTGTCTGAGCTAAGCTAAGCTAAGCTAAGCATCTCCTTGTGTTAGCTTCATATTTATCTTGCATATACGACAGTGGATGTGATCTTCGCATCTAACTCTCTGCAAGAAAGCAAACTTTAAAAAACTGTGTATTTCCCAAAATGTTGAACTATTCCTTTAAAAGCGATATGCTTTAAGAAAAATAGGATTATTAAAGTGTATTCTTATCTGACCCTACAATGTGGATCCTCAGCCAAAGTCATATGAATATGAAAATGAACACTCATGCATGCGCATACAGTATGTGCACACATGCTCATCTTGTTCCCTCCTACACACACACACACACACACACACACACACACACGCACCATCCTCACCCTCTACACATGCATATTTCCCGACTGTGCAGCTCTCCAGCTGCCATGCCCAGTGGGGATCTCCAGCAGAGCACAGACAGTTCATTTCATGTCTCAGCTCTGCACACTGCAGTTATTAGTGCCTAATTACTAGGACTGTTGCCAGTCAAAGGAAAGTGATGATAGGCTGTCTTCATGTCAGGCGCCGGTTGAATGTCTGCCTGACTGAGAGAGACAGTGAATGAACTGGAACCGACTTGATGCCCTGAGAGTGAATTTAGCGTTTGTTGCGTTCTGGTGAGGTCTGGATTCAATTTGTCTTGCCTTGTCTGTGCTGCTGATCAATACCAACTGTATTACAAGGGCAGCGGGGCCAAACCAATGTGCAGTGTCAGCACCTGCACGTAGATGGATCGGTCTGGGAATATTGGCATTACTGCTTTTTATTCATATCAGGGAGAAACACATTGGTAGTAATTGGATCCATCTTAAACCAATCCTTCTCATCATGTATATCAATTGCAAATTAAGGATATTTGTATTGTCATTTGATCGCAAAGTCGATGTGAGGATCGCAGGGAGCTTGACAGCTGTACAGTAGGGAATGGAGTCTGGAGAAGCCACGTGTGAAGGCATATGAAGCAACGCACTGAAGCTCAACAACACACAAACTCAGCTCCTTAAAGGAGTGATATCATCTGTTAATTAGAGGTGCTGGTAGGCTGATTTTGTTTAGCTTTGGACAGAGCTGTGTTCCCTTTATGCTAAGCTAAGCTAACCATCGTCTGTAGCTTCATAATTGATACAGATGAGGGTGGTATTGATCTTCTCATCTAACTGCCAGTAATAATGTGTATTCTGTAAGTGTATTTCTCAAAATGTCAAACTACTCCTTTAATTACCCATCACCTTTAACAAAATGTTCTATCATGTTAAATGTCTTTATAATTGGTTCCGTTTTTTACAGCACTTTGTAACAGTACTAAGAAAATAGTTCTATGAATCTTTCTATATTTATTTTATTATTTAAGCAATTTCCATTGGTGTTTATTTACAACTGAGTTTGAGTCTGCTCAGTTATTATCAATATGTCTACATGGATGCTTTAATTTAGTCTGTTACAGTTATTCATCTATTCATGTCACTTTAATAGTTTTTCTGAAAGCCTTTTGGTCAACAATTGTTTTTAAATGGTCGTAAATATATGGATTGATTTGACAGTTCGTCCATCCATCTTGACCAAAATGCCACTTCACCTGTTTCCTGCTGGATCTGCAGCATGTAAATGTGCCACAAATACACACTGAAGAATGATGTAAAATGTATATATTATAATACCAGTGTAGTTTAAGTGAGATGGAAGAAGAGGCTGGTGGCTTTTAGAAGAGACAATAGAAGCTTGACGGTTATTGCTCTATTTACGCCATCCTACACAAGGATTACATGATAGCAAAGAGAGATTTGTGTCACAATAGAGAGCTGTAACAATGTCAATTTCTACGAAATACAAAATTATTTGTGGAGCACTTTCATGCCAGGAGCCTTTAAACGCCTTTTACATTACCAGGACCACATTTATGGAGCTGTTAAAAGCAGCTGTTCCATTATGTTAAAGTGTTTTTTATCGCCTCGTCATGCTGCACACAAAACAGCAACTCTGTAAAAAAAAAAACAGTACAACCGGAAACAGGCAGACAATATGTGTACTGGAATAGAAAAACCCAAAGCAGTCTGAAAATGTCAGGTTAAATCAGAAAGTACAGTGACACATCAGAGAGCTTCGATTGGAGGTAAACAAAAAACAACTCTGTTTGGTTTAGTGCAGCTTTTTTATGCCGCTTGAGAGGACAGAGGAAAAACCAGTCTGCTGTAGCTCAGTGTTCCTTGGATAAAGGGTGATTCTCTGTTGACTTTCATTTCCTCAACAGAAAAAAAAAAAAAATCAAGCATACACAAACAAAAACATCCACACCGGAGGAGGTGTGCAATTACATTGTTTCACACTGTCCTCGGCTCAGCTGTAGATTCTCCCATTAACTGAATAACGATGCTGTTGCCAAAGAGCCGAGCACGGTGCTGAAAAAGAGAACCAGTCAACTCAGCAGCAAACGAGGGAGCAGCCATGATGAGTCAGTGCTTAATTACTACACAGCCAGAAGACCTTGGTTTCCCCCAACTTCCCAATGACATTATTGGAAACTGGTTGTGAAGATTACTTCAAGCTGTATTTTATGAGACATGAAATTGCTGAACGAAGCAAAAGACCCCCTGCACAGGACACAAAGGGCTCTGGCAGAGCATGAGGGTACATTACTGATAGCCTATCAATAACCATCAGCTCGGAAACCTATTAATCATTCCTCATTCACCCAACTGGAGGACAGAAGACAGAGAGACCAAGACGGATCCATGTGGGATGCAAGAACATGTAGAGACATTTTTGTAACACTCTCAAAATACAGATGACAAAGGGTTCTGTTAAATGGATATTAACTGGGAGGAAACCCAAATATAAACAACACGGATTGTATTGGTTTCTTCTGCAGCAAAGATGCAATGTGTGCAAAAAAGACCCCAAAACACTGCCTCTGTGGTAAGGTAGCATTAATAAGGTCTAGTGTCTAGATCAGACCTGGGCAAATTGCGGCCCAAGGGCCGGATGCGGCCGGCCGAAATGTTCTGTGTGGCTCCAAGGCCATCATGAGCATTTAGAAAAACTGCAATTAAAATATAAGAAAAACAGTCAATATCATTTTGCTTACCATTGAACTGTTGTTAGGCCTTTATTCTGAAATGGGTCAGTGCTGTGTTTATTGGTAATGATAACAAATGGTATCTTTTATATTAAACTGTAAGTGTATTCACTTGATGCTGTTGCTGCTATTGTCATTGCAACCCGTATCCGGTATTCATTCCAAACTTCAAATTTTGGACCCTCTCTTACAGATGATCCATCTTTCAGCTGGACCCGACTGCACATCACAACATCCGAGGTTACACCTGACTTTGATGCCCTCGTTCCTGCTCATCAGAGACTTCAGTCCTCACAGTGAGTAACATTTGTGTCCGGTCCACGGCAGGCTGATCAATTTCTCATATGCCCCCCCCCCATGGAAAATACTTGTTCACCCCTGGTCTAGATAGACTTGTACATAGAGAAATGTATTTCTGGACAAAATAGTAGAATATAATATACAAATATATCACAGAGAAGAAGGTATGGTTTTTACAGGAGCTGTTTGCTTTAGATGTTTGAATTAAAATGCCAAGAGTGTATAATTTCCCAGAATTTACAGCTAAACTTACTGCAGAGGTTGCCAAATGGTCTGGCCAGACGCCTCATTCAGTCCTTTTTTTCATCCAGTTCTTTGCCTTTAAAAAGACTTATTGCACTAAATGGGACATGGTGATATTAGTTTATTTGCTCCAAACCAGTTGATGGAAAAGTGCCTTTGCATTTCTTTTTTGCGATTTTTCAAAAGTTTGCTTCGTTCGCTTAACAACTCAGTTTAACCCACCTCACCCCACCACTGATCACATTATTAACCTCAAATATAGGCCTACTGCATTTGTATCCATTATGCTCAACATAGTATTGCTCTTTTACTCATTCACTACTCCCTCCTATATAATAAACACTCAATACTTTACTCTATAGTGAGGAGTGTCGAGATTTTGAGAGATTCTGACAAATGTTGAGTCGCACAATTGTTGATTTTCATATCGATATGAACTATGGTGCTTTGCATTGTGGGCAGGAAGTAGTGTACATGCCATGGACACTATGTTTTTGTTTGAGGACACTACAGTATATAGTGCATATTTCACACTAAAATGGCATACACTAGTAAATAGAATATGATTTTGGACACAGAAATTGTCTTTCAGTACATAGAAAAGGTCTTTCCTGGTTGAACTACAAATGGTGGTGATTCAATAATGATGGCAAAGTCCTTCAGTTACAATGTCTCATGCAGCGGCATTAAATCTGCAACTGTTAGTCGATGAATCGATCGAACGAAAATTAATCAGCAACTATTTTAATAATTGATTAATTGTCTTGATGGAAATTTGATGGTTCTCAAATGGGAGAATTTTCTGCTTTTTCTTTTACATTTTAGTGAATTGGATATATATTTTAGATATTATATACTCAAATATATTGCGATGAGCATATTTCACTATTTTCTGATGTTTAATAGACCGTTTCATCGATTAAAAATAGTCTGCAGAGTAATTGATGCAAATATTTTAAACACCATCATTAATTTGCTCTTCATGTGGTTAAGGAAAAAGGTATGCTCTGCATGTAAAGAGGAACATTGATAAAACTGGTGCACCACATTGAGCGCATAAATCTAAAATACAATATCCAATGAGAACAGTTTATTAATGAAAGAATAGAGCTCGCCCTCGAGCAAATGCTTTCCAGATTTCAGCAAGTTTGTCAAACAAGTGCAAGATGCGTGTCAAAAGCTGTTAGAGTGAAAAATGAGCTGACTTTAAACAAATAAGGCTGCCACTGCAATATTCCAAAATGCCATCAGTTATACACTGAATGCATTTGTCATGTTGCTGCCATTGATTGGTGTGTTTCAGTTAAAAAGAGGGAACTGCTCAATTGCAGCCTAATAGCCCAGAGGACATGGTAGTCGATGCACGATTTGATCTGATCATTTAAGAGAAAACAAGAATAACACATTACTGCAGAGAAGAAAGGAGGAAAAGAAAAATGGCCCCTTGACTTCTATAGAAAGAGTTTATCCATCAGGCACTGTGGTGCCATTGGTCAGTATTATTAGATAATGACTGATGGCAGAACCAAATTCAAGGGTGATTTTTCACATCTTTGGGATAAAAACAAGATTTGCCTGCTATAAGAAAATGAGTATGTCAGAGGTGCGAATAAAATAGATTAAACCATTAACAAATGTAGTGAAATTCTGTTAAATTGCTTTTCAAATTACATTATATGTCAAACAAATCATGAATGCCAAATTCAGTTTTATGGCTATAGGTTCCAGTCCTCACACAGTAGAAAAACAGGACTTTGTGTACTCCAGGCACTCAGGAACTATAAGTCTGTGGGTGTTTTGAAACGGTTTAAACTTATCTGTGGGTTGTTGAAATTGTTGTCGAATTTTAGGACGTGGTGTCCAGGCAGAGGCCATACAGGGGGATCATCCAAAAATGACAGCTGTGCCATTTGATAAAATGCTGCAGTGGACTAAGCTGTACTAGCATGTTGTGATGAACTGAAAGCCTCTTACAGGCCCAACTACATTCTCCACTTGCACTTTTTCACCTGACACAGCAGTTCTGGAGCCAAACATGCAACAGATTTGTGCAACATACTTCAGCTCCATCCTCATACTTTAAATATGTCCCTCAAAATCTGCCTTTTTTTTTTTTATTTAAACGCAATCTAGAAATGCAAACTCCCTCTTGAACCTTTTCCCATTTCCTGTTTGCCATGTTCTTGTTGTCACGTGTTCTTGGTCAAAGAAATATCTAATGGCCACTCATCAGTTACTTCCATCATCATGTTGCTCTCCACAGAATTTCTGCAGGAAAAATCTGCCTTTACTTCCTGTGTGTGTGTGTGTGTGTGCGTGTATGAGACACCATTGATTTTTTTTTTTCCTCTACTATTTTGAGGTGTACAGCAGATGAAGTGTGGGCGGCTTTCCTCCCTGAGCCTGAGGTGAATTTCTCTCATACGAAGTAGTAAAATACCCTTCATCTTCCCTCGGCCTCCCTAAGATCCCGCCGAACGATCGAAACTGCCTCAAACATAAAGATAAAACGAAAGCTGGGCGACAAAGATAGATCGAGGAGAAAGGCATGTTGGGTGATACAAGAAGGAAGTCATATCTGATGGCCCTTTGGAAGACGTTCTTTGAATATTTAAGAAGCTCTTGAACAACTTGCTCCGAGATGTGTTGCAGGCAAGGATCAGTAATACTGTTTCCAACCATTTTTTTTATCTCTGTATAATTAACAGTATTATCATATTTAGTTTCCATAAGTGGGCTGATTGTGATGCTCTGTACATGGCAGAGAAGAAGCCCCTGTGTTTCTGTGGGAATTGCTTTAGCAGCCCACTGTACAGGTTGTCAGATTGAGCAACGAGTCAGTACTGGATTTTACGAGAAGTGCTTTCTATTACGAGAGAGAGTTGGTGCATAAGTCTTTTTGGGTGCCCATTCAATGACAGCTGGATATCATTTATCAGGACAGCACTATCAGGGGATGTGGTCTGCAGAAGCGCTGACGTGCCGTACTGCTCCCCCCTCATTGCCAACACTGTTGCCATCTGAGCCCGGCCATGACAGATGGGCAGGTCGGGACACATGAAAAAAAGGGCCAGAAGAGTTTCAGCAGTCCCTGTCCCTTTGGGAGACACTCGAGGACTCTGTGTCCATTAGGAGTATGAGCTTGATCAGGACTGATCAGGAGTGGTATCAGCTCACCTTGCCACCATGCTAGAATTATAATTTATTTAGCACACCCCAAACAGTCAACAGTTTGCCCATTGTTCTAAATCAGGCATATCAAACTGCAGGTTTCTGTATCAAGAATACTTATAAGAGATACGCTGTTACTGCTGTAATCGACTTAACCAAAGGTTAAAATGACTACAAAAAACATTTAAAAATGCATGACAATTTTGAACACAGCTTTTTACCTGTGGTAAGTAGCCATAGTAACAAAAGTGCAATAATGCACTCTAAGGTGTGCTGATATATAAAATAACGGACTTGTCAACAAGTCAAGACACAGAAGGTGTCAGCTTTATTTTAAAATTTACAGATTCAATAATCGAGGGCAAACATTTTCATAAAGTGACAAACACCAGTAGAGTAAGTAAATCCCTAACTCAGTAACTCTTGGCACACAGTAGTGTACATGCCATAGACTGTATAAAATATGGACGTAGTCTCTGTGACGTCACCCATAGGTTTCTGAAGAGCCAAAGTAAAGCTCAATGTGGGTGGCTCTGGCCGTCGCCATCTTGGCAGTGCTTGACTCTGCCTGACTCCAATCCAAAAATGGGCAAAGAGGTCAAGCGTGGATTGAGCTGAGGCGGGCCAAATATGATGCTATGCTAGCCACCTGTGACGACACCCACCTGTCACTCAAATCGGTCAAGCCCTTAATTATGCATAACTTTAAGCCTTAATATAATTTAAATGGTTGAGTTATATGAACATTTACTCTTGTACAGTTGTCATGAACGGGCAAATTAGCTATAGAAAACAAAACCATTTTTTGTACCAGGCTGCAAACATCTCTGGGGATTGACTCGCTTTTGGAGCCAGCCTCAAGTGGCCATTCGAGGCACTGCAGTTTTTTTGCACTTCCGCGTTGGCATTATTTTTTAGCCCTGGAGGTTGCTGCTTGGTACCTCTGCTCACGAGGCGATTTGTTCATTTTGCTACTTCAGCACCACAGACAGCGCCATGGATTTATCAATACACAGCACAGTTAGGCTACTGATATTTCAGAGCCATGGTCGGGGCCGTAGATTCTAACTTACACAATATATATATTACAGTGCATGACTTTTTGTAGTCATTGCTACGAACAGGGAATGAGACTATTGTTTGTTTGTTTTTTTACATTTAAAACTGTTACTACTGGTTACCAGGAGCCACAACCAAACTTTGCAAGTCATTATAGCAAAACTGATTGTAAAATTGTCAATCCGAGTATTAATCTAGTCTAACAACGCCTGTAAGTTTCCGAGTGCTTCTACACAAATATGTATCAAAATGTGCATTTTCCTGAGGTGTTTAGTTTTTCCCCATTTACTCTGAGAGCAGCCCAAATAGCAGGCCGCCTCGTGAGTTTGACTGTGTCACTGCATTTCATCAGAATACCCCAGACTCACCATCAGTCTGAAGCAGTTCAAATAGCTCAACTCAATCTCTCAGCAGCCGGCGCAGAGGCACGAGGCCTAATAAGCACATGCTAAATGTGATAAGCTGCTTTGTAGCTGCCTTTTGCCTGTTATTTTTTTTCTCCGCCATTCTTTTCTTCCACCCTGGTGATTTACTCACTCCAGGCGATGTGCGCTTTCTGTTCAGCATCGACTTATACACACAACGGAGCAGTGCAAATAGATTTCTGTCTCAATTGGTCCCTCGGTGTCACGTTGGAAAGATACTTGGACAGAAGACGGGGTGAAAAGGGATTTTTATGTGAGAAATATTCAAGTGCTAAATCACAGTTTGTACTCTGAGGAGGTTGAGTTTAGTATTTTTTAAGAGGCCCCTGTTGGAAACTGTGACTGGAGGCTGAATCCAAAGAGCGGCACAGCGCAGCACCACTCATGAAAATTCATTCACAAGTACCTGTGCAGAGGTCAAACCAAAGTTTGGGAAATGTTGCCAAAACATCTCCCACACATGAAACCCATTTTTGTCACACAGGCGAGACGGATAGGTGCCGTTTGGTTTCAGTTACAGTCTTAAATGGAAAAATGTATCGCCTGGTTAAATTGCTTTTACATTCATATCTATGTGTGCGTGTGTTGTTTTATATAAGTCCTCCAAACCAGGGATTTCAGCTCCAGATCCAAAAGAAAAAATTGGTGTTTCCCCAGGACCCAAACTTAGAAAAATATATCATGAATTGTCATGACATCTCCATTTATAAACCATGAATTTAAAATGTATATTAAATGTATTTATTTCATTATAAAAGTACATCACAGCAATAATTAAA